>JAOPGA020000951.1:0-13471 GCA_026419775.2 Acrasis kona
GAACACAATGTTGAATATCATGGCAGCTAAATTAAAAGAACAGCACACGAAATGTATCAAGCTTGAGGCTAGATGTGAGAAGAATCCAACTGGAAAAGCAATCACACCAATCATTGGGCAGATGAACACTAGAATTATTAAATAATACAATGAAACAGCAAACTTACTTGGTGATAAATACAAGTAGATAGAGCTTGGATTGTTCCCTGTTATGATTTCATTTTGTTTCAAGTCTGGAAATATGAAAAATGGCGTGCACTAATAGTTGTTAATATTACTCTGTATGATCAACTCACAAACTCCAATGCAGCGAACGCTATCCATGTTAGAGTCAGTAGCACTGTTATCAAGTATCTCTTAGTACAGTCCATCGTTATTTTGAACTTGCCGGCCATTTTAAAATTATGTATTCGTGATTTCATATTTGTTATTTATATTGCTGACCTGTTGGTCGCACATCACAATTTTCAAGATTATTAAACGCGGGGAGACAATTCAAATGCTATTCTAGATTTAGAAATGCTGTCATGTAACAATACCATTTGGATAGTTTCTGTGCTCCTTGATTGATGGTGGTATAACTTACCTTGATCTTGTCGTATGGCACATAGCACAAGCATTTTAAAGAATAAGTATTTTATTTGCTACTTTAGATGAAACAATCACAGTGAACTGTCTTTGTAGAGGTGGCACGACGGTGAATGATTTTTAAAAGAAGTAAGTTACAGCGAGAGAGGGGAACTTTTGCGGCACTAAACAACATTATCAATCTATCTATCATCTACAGAAACTAATCTATACATTGCATTCCTATACTCTCTACTCTTTTTGAACTCATCATGGACCTTCGGTATCAGCTTCTTACAGTAATCCACAGTCTCAGTGAAATCTTGTTCGCTCATATCATGAACAACTTCTCGAGAGTTTATCTTCTTGTAAACTTGTTTGACTTCGGATAACATCGAGCTCTTATAATCTCTTGTGCGTTTTTTATTAGAGGTCGTTTGGCTATCGATATCAACCACCAGCAATTCTCCATCACAGGTTAATTTTTTACAATATGTCTTGAAGACTTGAGAAAGAATATCAGATTTTATTGTGTCCCTGACTTCCCACGTCAACGACAATTTATCACAAAGTGTAAAAATCAATTTGATCCGCCTTAAGAGTGCTTCAGCAGCCAAATCTTTTCGTGCTTCTATGTACATTTGTAAAGATTCTGACGCACCAACAAAATTCTTCTTTTTAATCCTTTTAAAACAATAACCCAACAACATTGAATCAACTTGGTTATGTGCAGATAATTGATACGTTTCAATTGTTGCGGACCTAAATAATATTTGACCGGTGTACGAAACACTACTCTTTTTAAAATCCTTGTTCATGTACAAAATACTTCTCATCTCACCAGTAATGACAATCTTCACATCTCCGAACATTCTTAGAGCGGACATTTCGCGGAGAAGATCGATATGATCGGATATTATTATGGAAACCACATCTTCATCGTCGCCTACATAGCCAACCATAACATCACTGAAGGTCATTGTAATGATCGGAGAATTATTAAGAAACGGAGTTTTTTGAATCTTGTAGGCTGCATCAACAGCAAGGTGTACATCACCAAAACAACAAATAATTTTATTCCCGTCACAACAATGCAACACGCCATCAAATTCCTGTACACAATCTAAAACATGAACATAAAAGTTATTAGTCGTCTCGCACACATCACTCTGGTCACAGTCAAAATGAACACCGACCAAAACAAAACTCCCATCAATCATCGGAGCGACCGAATTCAAATCGCTGCCGGCTCTCATTTGATTGACCACGTATTGAGGTAAGAATTTATACAATATTTGTGTAATCTTTTTAGAATCAGCATACATTTTCGAATCACCTCTCGTCTTGATCACGAAATACAACAATGTGGTGACCACCAAGCAAACAAGCCACACCAAAACACAAACAACCACGCCGACGTAGGGTTGAAATTTCCTACCATCATCTTCTAGAAATGCTTGCGACGGCGATGCAGTAATCATCCAAACACGATCTCCGAAAGGAACGCTAACGTTGACCACGTATGGAGATTGCGAGAGCAACTGGTAATTCTCGTATGCGGACATTTCGCTCAAAATGTCGAACGATGGAGATGGGTCGTCTCCGTATTGAAGCGTGTTGAACATGAAGCTCTCCTCGAAGCTTGTTGCATTCATGTCGAAAAGTGAGATGGAGGCACGATCTCTCATCAGACTAAATGATTGACCCAGAACGACTGCCGTGCGAAAAACTGGTACGACGGCACCAATTACATTGTGATTGGTGTCCCTTGCGGCCAGGTATTGTAATGTTCCCTTGGTACCTGGCGTCGCCTGCGATGTGACTTGCGGCGACGAAATGATTTCGTTCGTCGTGATTGCCTTGTCTATACATGATGTTCTTTGAGGGTCGGAGTAGTGGTCGAAGCCGAGTTGTGAGTAGGACGAAGCTGCAAACGGCGCGAAACGCGTCACTGGAAAGTATTTTGGTTGGTCGGGATGATAAGGCAGCAGGGCTCCTGTTATAGGATCTCTTGTTGTGATGTTAAAGTTGCTGTATAAATTACCATTCGTTGTTCTTTGTTGTTGTATTACGTTATTAATGTCTGATTTCTTCACGTATTGTATGTAATATGCTCTTTGTAAGGTTGCAGGAAAAGTTTTTTGTGTGTATAAAGTGTATACGTTGTAGTCGATTGTACCGTTTGTTACAGAGAATAAAGCCGTTAGTTGCGTTATGAATGTCCGTGTGTTGTATATTGTTATGTTTAACACCCAAATGCCCCTATTCACCATGTTGGCGAGATCGTTTCGTTGATTGTTCATTTGTTGTTTTTTCGAAATGTAGTACGTGCTGACGGATGCAGCTACGCATATCAATGTGATGAAGAACTGTAAGGTAAACGGCAATATGTAAGACCGTGATGGTCTGTACAAAACATCTGTGATTGGCATTATTTGGCTTTTGACTTGGATTGTTGATGTACCTGCCCATAAAAAGGTAAATGGGTTTTAGGAAAAGAATCTTCGGATAAAATTCTTCTGGATCTGAAACATTCCACTTACTTAATCTGACATCTATCGCCGCAAATCACAAAGGGTACTGTCAGGTACTCATTACTCGAATGTCAATCACAGGTAAAAAAGCGCAAATTAGAAGTCTAGTGAACAGCTATCAAGTTTTATAACGCAATACAAATTTAAGAAGTGATTAGTCTTTGATTGGCGTCGTACAGAGCATTAGTTGATTTTATTTCCTCGTAACTCTTATCGCATCAAATCATTTACTGCTGTCAACATGGATACTTGACAATAACAGTACGAACAAAAATACTTTGACAACTTCACATCAACAACTCATTAAGAACAAAACCGACATTATTTTATTCCTTTTGCTCTATTGATATTGATATGTATGACCTGAAAGACACGCTCCACATGGTAGAAATATTCCAGCCGTTCTGCCGTCGTCGCACATCACATAAAATTTTGTGAATTGGTCTCTACTATATTTGTTAATGTTGGTGCATGTCATGCATAAAGAATTTAACTTGTCCAAAGATGCAGTCAATGTGCCAAAAAACATCTTCATTAAAATCCCTATTGCATGAACAAAACATCATCACTGTGCTTGAGTTGAGTCATCCATTTCTTACAACGATTTTTCTGACATGTCCATCACAGCATGTTTTTCAAAATACTCTTTGCACGTAACTTGTATTGAACTCCTATACTGTAACAGCAGCTACTTATAGCATGTCATGGTATTATTACATTTAATCAGTACTCACGACGGGATAACTTCTATCCGAACAATGTAATGTCCTCGGTTGAGTCAACCCTGTCTTGCCTCTTGCTCTCTTCGTTTGCAGCTGTTAAGGCTCTTTTTACGTGTATTATTCTACGTTAAAAAGAGTGTTACTGTCTGTACCGTTGGAGTAGTGTGCATTACAGGGCATAAAATACATATCTATTCGTTATTACATTTCAGTTTGAAAAGCGGTTTAGAATTAAATTAGAGAGCATTTGAAGGATAGTTACTTTAGATTGATATGTTACAGATTCAGTGTTTAAGAAAAAAGCGGTTGAGAATTAAATTAGAGAACATTTAAAGGAGGATTATTACTAGAACACAGTTAGTTTACTTTTGGTTGATAAATATTTGCATCATACAATTAGTTTGGAACTATATAGCACGAGAGTTTACATTTCATTTGGTTTGCATTACCCTACCCTCCCACCCTAAATAATAATTACTTTAATCCATGATGGAATTAATGCTCAACACATATCAACGGAAACACATTTTATAATTGTTTTTTATTATTATCATGGCCTAATCAGTGTTATCCATTTTGGATAACATTTAATTGGTTTTTTCATAATCATCATTTTATTTAATTAATCTCACTAGTTTTTCAATTAGACAAAGAACACCATTTGTTATGTACTACGGATAGCATTTAATTCCATTTTAAATCATAATTTTACCATAGTGTTAGGCTTGGTTTTTTTGTGTCTTTTCTTGTGTTTCTTTTCTTGGTTCTCTCTTTTTCGTTACGTCTTACGTCTTCTGTGTGCTTTTGAAGTTCTGCCACTACCAAGACATTTACTCCGACTAAGTCGTGTGAATTTAAATTGTTCGCTCTGTTGGTGCGCTCGCTTTCTAAACTAGAGCTAGTACTTAATTCAGTGTTGCCTTCGTTACTTTGAATCTCACTATCAGGCACTTCTTCCGACACACCTTTATGTTCTTGCGGACAGGTTCGCTCATGGACTACACAATCATTTAAATCTTTTCAGAGCTTTTGATATTCTTTTCTATCAACTTTTCGGCTACTGCTTGCACTTCTCACTTTCATAATTTTTGCTTTTGCAAATCATTTAGAAGTTAACTGTGAAGTATGAGTTTGCACCACAACGTTCATATAGAGAATCAAAGCCACCCATATTACTAGGAGCACAAACGACAAATGCAAGGACCTGTATAAAAAATAACTTTCCTACACGTACGGTCTCCCTACACTCACCAGGTTGTCATACAAACAAACACATAGTTGGCTATAAAATTACAAAATTAATTCTGAGACATTACAAGGACATGAATGAAGTGTATCTATTGCAATATCAAAACAGCTTTATTTTTAATTGTTATTTTAAAATTTTTTTTTCAGTAGCCGAACATTTGTGTCAACGTGCCTTCCCGGATCTCTTCCTGTCACTCACCCTCTTTGACAAGAAGGTGTGGATGTTATTGAAGAGCTTTGTAGACTCTAACACCTCAGATTCCGTCTTCTTCTTACAAATGTCCGCCAAGTAAGGAAAGTGGAAGTGGGCGAACCACCTGGAGAACCTCTGTAGCTGAGGTCATGCGCAGTTGCGGGTCCAGTCGTCACTTATCTTGATGTGATGCAAGTACATTTTCACAGAACTAATAGTTTTAGTATAAAGTAGATAATGATGCTTACAGTGAAATGGGATTCTTGTACATGAACGTTCACCCGTCATCGCACATGTAGTTCCCCACCTTGTCAACGTCTCTGTAGATTAGAAACTTTTGCTCAGGTGTCCACTCATTGATACCCTGAGACTTGATGATGCTCATGACGTTTGCGAGGTCCTCCATCACGGTGCGCATGCCTGAAATGTTCCATAGGTCATCCTCTTGAGTTCGGCGTTTTCGAGCTTTAGGAGCTCGATTTGTTGCTCTGCCGTGTCTCCTTCGGTGAGTTAATGTATGATCAAATTCCATCCTTGATACGCGCGACCTTTAACGAAAACAATCCTGTAACCTGTATAATAACTACCCATCACGAATTCTCTTATACTGCCAATCTTTTTATAAATTTGTTTGCTCTTTGAACGTAGAAAACAGGCGTCCACATCCAACCAAATTTTCACTGAAAAATTTTTTAAAATAAAAATGTTTCGAAACATGAATTGTCTGTTTTATGAAGATTACCCGTTAATACTCCTGTATTGGGCATTGTTTGATGCAACCCTCAGCCATGCAATTAAATCAGGTACTAAGGCGTCGGGGAACACGCTGGGGGTATTGTCGCAAAACTTCATTGTCCACATGCCCTCTGCAATAATTGCGTTGGATCCATAAAAGGACAATACATATTGAGGTGGACAATGAAGCGGAGTCAAAACAGCTATACCAGGGTAGTTAGCGTTTGCGTTGTGGCCATGTGCACCGAAGCCGCTGTCCACTAAAGTCAAACTATTGAATGTCCTCCTTCTCCATCCACTGATGAACTCCATCATACGGAAACCTTGGTGCAATGACACAAACGTGACAAATAATGTGATCCGCCTTGCCGAGGGTGATGACATCTTCATCTTCACAATCCAGTTGGCGACAAGGACTGGAAGAACTTCCCTCACCCTCTTCCTCTCAACTCTACCACCCACAGCTTGCCTGTGGACTATTATTTGGCCATTGAGACCGAATGCACGTGCCACATCATACAGCCAACAAACCATATTCACCTTGGCTCCGAAGATATAGTATGATACCTTTGCGCTCACCATCTTGTGCAGTTTTTTAGAATAGCAAGTTTGGCTGTGCATGTCATATGTCAGCCAATCACTGACATCCTCCTCAGTTGTAAACACTTGAAAATCTTCTCCAATATCCATTGTTGTTTCTGCGACTCTAAAGACTCTTTGTCGAAAGGAATGAAAAACAACTTTAAGCTGCAAAGTTGCCCCTGTTTTCTAACTTAATTTTCTTACGCGTAATTGTAAAATTAGATTACGAGAAAATCAATCTTGTATCTGGTCAACGTAACCGCTGCAAACGGCAGCCATGACACTGACAAAACACCTCATCATCCTTTAACAAAGTGTTTAAGGTTAGAGAAAGTATGATACCAGGGCATAACAAATTCCATCCTGATAATTTGTTCTTCATTATGAGTTTCTCCGGTGAATCCAACATTTACAAATTAGTCACTGAAGTATTTATTATTTTCGCCACATACAAGTCACTAGTTACATTTCACCTGAACCAATAAAAGATCATTATTCAATAATTTAATTTTTTATTTAACAATTCCGTGAAACCAAATTCCTTTTATCTGTTGACCCTCAAGTTAAACCAATTCAAATAATAATGTCGCTACTCCATCTAACAATACCCTTAATACAGCCTCATTTTCAGAAAGCAAACAAAAAACGATTATTATCTGTGATTATGAAGTGTTACTTTAATGGTGATCGCTGTTAACATCCTTATCGAAAATTATCAATCTCTTATCACTAATGATTATTCTTATTAGAGAATGTGTTTGAGTTACAATAAACGAACTAAGTCTGGTTGGCAAATAATCCCATAACTGTTGTAGAATGTATTGACCATGGGAAGCAAAAAGCATGTAATATTTAAACTTACCTGATTGGATCTCACAGTGATCAAGAAGACTGTGGATYGACGTGGCGTCTCACATTGCACACTCGTGAGATACCTGTTACATCATCGTGGTTTTTAATCATGATGGCGGACAATAGAATTTTTGATAGGCTGGGTTCCTCCCGGCACTTATTAAACAACAGAATTTCGACAACAAGACACCAAACAAAATATTTTCAAGTCATTTTTTATTTTCAGTAAATATTATTGGCCGTAACACCTCGTCGTAAGGACGATTGACACCGTTCATGATTTTTTCTAAAATTCATTCCTATTCAGTGTCTGTATTCCTTCGATGCGAACAAATGCTTCGCCTGTGATACTCTTGCAACCACTCACGTCGGTGGTTTGTTTGCAGAAACTCATGTTAAGAGTGTATACCTTCGAGGTGAACGAATGCTGCATTGGTGATTTGAGTGCATGCATTCACTCATGTGTGATTAAAAAATATCTACTCATGTTAAGAGATTGTATTCCTTCAAAATGAACAAGTGCCGCATTGGTAATTTGATAGTACCGAGGCATAAGTAGGTTTTGTAGTCCTTTAAGACGTTCTTCTGTAATGTCTGCATCTGTGGCTGTTCTGAGAACACTATATATTTTGTTACTCGGGGATTTCTGCTATACTTGTTAATATAGGTGCACGTAATAGAAAATGAAATCCTCACATTCAAAACCAAACTTTTCACTCCACTCCTGTCCTTCTTTGCGGCGTCGTTCTTGTTTGTCCCCTTCATCAAATGATGTTTGATGAACTGTTGTAAAGGATACATGAGATGTGTGATACATTGACACTATTTCCAATGCCTTCCTCATCGTGGTTCTAACTTCTACCCCATTGAACGTAGTAACTGGCCGTCCGTTACGAGTACTTTTCACATTAATGTCGTGCCACTTGAACCTACTAATGTATTTTGTAGGATTATTATTAACCATGAAACAGCACACAATTGGGAATAAAAGTTCGGTCACGATATTGTCTTTTGTTCGGTACTGCTCATCTTCTCCGAATATAGCAATAAATTGCTCTTTGTTGATGCTGAACATTGTGCCGGGGTCACTATTTCGTACTTTGGTTGGTTCGTAAGGTGTGCATGACATTGCATTGAAGACACGTTTGTATTGTTCATAGGACATGTCAACAGTTGAGGGCGTTTGGGGTGGGGTGGTGTCTTTGATGTGCTTCAAAAGTACGGATCTTGTTGAAGCGACAACAAAATCTAAAGGAACAGCATCTGTTTTTTTTCTTATATTTTTGACGTTTATTTGAACTACCTTCGTTTTTTTGTTTTTCCTGCACCACCAATTTCCTCAAATTCACTGCTGCTGTCATCTGTTGTGTAAATATCCTTGTAGTTGTCGTCCAACGATTCAAACTGCTGTTCTTCAACTGTATGAACGTCAAGTGGCACCTACTCTAATACTCTTGGCTTAAAAGATAGCGTTGTTGTTCGGCGTGATCTAGATGTTTGCATATTGTTGATATTGTTACTCAGGATATTAGTGTTGTGTGATGGTTGCAACATACAATTGAAGATACATAGACCCATGTTTCAAGATTATTTTATTTTTATTTGAACAACCAATGCCCCAATAGCACAAAGAAGTTACGACGGTTATCCCGTCGTGAACCAATTCTACTATTGAAGGTCGTGATATGTTGATGCGATTTTATCAACATCGAAAGACCTATGGTGTTTGATGTCTCTGACCTCTGTACTCCGCGCATCCATCCACCAGTTGTGTAAAATATACAAAAAAGAACAAATACACATGTTTGTACAGGAACTCCATTTTTCGTGATTCAGGAACTTCACGAATTTCAGGAGGTTTGTGTTATCGTTAATTTCTTAATATAATCATGAATTCTGCCTTATTTGCTAGCCCCGCAACCAAGAGGCAAAATTTAACAAGCACATTGAAAAGAAGTTTAAGTTAAAGCTTGATTCGCGTAGTTTATATTGTGTAGTATACCTATGAGTTCCTCGAGTACAGGCAATAATAATGTTTTTTATGGATATGATGTTCCGCTTTTTGTATTGCAAACCTTTCATCTGTCAAACAATCATAATCATCTTGTTGTGACTCCGATGAATGATTCTGTTGAGGGACTCAAGAAAGAGATTGTGGAGTTGAGGGCTCATCTCGAGCGCGAACAAAAAGAAAAAAAGGAACTCTTGGCCAAGGTAGATGAGTTGAAGGAGGAGAATAAGCAATTGAAGGTGCTCATGAGCGAAACTGGAGCTACGCTGAATAAGGTGTGTAAATCATTAACCAGAAATGGTGTAACAAGTATTATATCACATATACAGAAACCAACAAGAAATTTTACTATTGTCGGAAAACCGGCTGTTGAATCTCCTGTTGATGAGAAGAGTAGCAACTCAGGAAGTCTATCCTATAGAAGAATGGTGGAGGACCCTAAATCGGCCCTCTCAGAAAGAGAAAAAACCTTTGGTAGCTTAATCAACAAATTTCAACAGCAAGAACAACAACAACAAGCGGCATCTGCAACGCTCAAGCGTAGTTCTACCTTGAGGGAACCACAGAAGCCCTTATATCAAAATGCACCCATATTATCGAAAAGGAACTCTGTTACTACACCCACTGAAAACTCAATCAGTCCCGAAAAGCCAACCGAAGCAGTTAGCGTACCATCTTCAAATTCAAATGCTCAAAAAGTGGTTACGCCCCTCAAACTACCAGTTTACGAACCACCTTCTGAGCCCGCAAAAAGGTCTACATCACTGGACAACAAGAGTGATGACACTGCCTCGGATGAGTACGATAGCGATAATCCACCGCCACCACCTATTGAGCCACACCCAGACGATACAACACCAAGAAATTATGAGGATTGTACACCAAGAAAGACAGACTTTGACGAATACATCATCACAACAAAAGAGATGCGCAAGAGGCTTCCTAGTGTCACATTAGGCACTCAAGATGCTCAACAACTTCAATCGGCACTCAAGTCAAGAATG
This sequence comes from Acrasis kona, assembly GCA_026419775.2. Taxonomy (NCBI): domain Eukaryota; phylum Heterolobosea; class Eutetramitea; order Acrasida; family Acrasidae; genus Acrasis; species Acrasis kona. Next base: position 10,449 of record JAOPGA020000951.1, read on the forward strand.
GAGGTCAGCTCTCCGTTGAAGGTCAACACCTCTCCTATAACGTCTCCTACGTCATCTCCCTCAACACCCATATTTATAACGTCACAGACAAAGCTGCATGGAAAACCCGGGATACTTAATAGAACCGTCTCCATTCGACATAAAGTTGCGCCATCAACGGCAGATCCTAAAAGTCCCTCAAAAATATTTCCGCTCATTGTTAAATATCCCATAGACTTACTTGGTGCCATGCATAAAAGACCTGTAGCCAACGCAGGTGCAAAGGCATCACTGCAAGTCGTTAGTGACTTTGCTGAGATCTTCCGCCTATCAGAGTGTGTCATTGTTAGTAACGACTCCAAGTTGAGTTGTGAACACGAAAAAAATTCGCAATATGCCAAAGAGTTGGTGTCGTTGCATCCTGTTATCACGGAACAAGTATCTCAGTATTTATCAACCCAACCAAATAATCAAGTAGTACCCACTTCAGTTTTTTGTGGGACCGTTCCACCAGAATACAATTTACTTCACGCGTACGTACAAGATAACATAGACCAAGATAATCCCGATTCTCCTTCGGAAGACGATCCAGATAATTCGCTCCCCATCACGAGATTAGTAGCCACGGGGTTATACAAAAACATCGTGGCAACCATTAGATCAGCATTAGAGTATGCGGATACATTAAACAGCATGAGCGTAGCATTCTGCCCCACTTTTAATCAATTCGGATCCAGTCCCAAACAATGGATCAACGCACAACGTTGTTTGTTCTATGCAATCTTTGACTACCATTCGGCCCACCGATCCACCTGCAACATGACGGAATTCAAATTGACCGTCGGCGACATGAACGAAGGACAACGCTTAAAAAAGTTCCTGGACGCAGATTACAAGCAACTCATCATGGAGCAGTCCACAGACGATAACACTACATCGACACCACTTTCATCATCTCCCTCGCATCCCTCGCCAAAATTCTCTTCGAGATCATATCCAGAGCCAAAGGACCCCAATTCCTACTATGACTTGGACTTTACAAAAATCGACTCAACCACCATTCCAGACGAACCCAACAACATTGAATGGATGGACTCAACATCAGGCGACGACACTCCAGAGATCAAATGCGCAACGTTGGATAAATTGGTGGAACGCGTCACGTACCATTCGTCATTCGATAATTCCTACCTTTATGCATTCTTATTGACTTATCGTAGTTTCACGACGCCGCTAGGACTCATGGAAAAGTTAATCTCTAGATATAACATTGCTCCGCCAGAGCGCATCATTCAGCTACTAGATCAAGGCGAAGTTCAAACCGCTCACTTGGAGTTTGGAAAATGGCAATTCGAATTCTTGAACCAGATCAGACTCAGAGTCACTCAAGTCGTCAAGTATTGGATCGAAAAACACTTTTATGACTTCGAAGGAGACGATCGCTTGGTTGACCGTGTGAATGATTTGTGCATGACCATGGAAAAGACACAAGGAGGACCTTTCGCTCAACAAATCAAGAGGATGTTGGCCAGGAAGAATGAAATACTGAACAATCAAAAATTAGCAGAGGCCAATGGATCCTTCGCCGTACAATCATCCGTGGAAACCGACGACAATTACAACATGGACAATGAAAAGCTACCAAAAACTTTAATGCCAAAGAAACAATCCAACAACATTCTGGACTGGCCTTCGCTAGAGATCGCAAGACAAATTACATTTTTCGAGTTTTCATTGTTCAAGGACATTTTCCCAAAGGAGTGTTTGAATCAGAGCTGGAACAAGGACCAGAGAGAACAGCGGGCGCCTCACATTTTCCAAATGATCAAATGGTTCAACCAATTGAGTCGATGGGTGGCCACTCAGGTGGTGTTAGAGAATAGTACGAGAGAGAGGAAGAGAGTTTTGAGTAAATTGATAGAAATTGCAGACAAGTGTAGAGAATTAAATAATTTTAATGCAGTGTTTGAAATTATATCCGGGTTGCAAAATGCTGCCGTGTACCGCATGCAAAAGACTTGGGAGTTGTTGAGCGTGGGTCAGAGGAAAACGTACGACGAGCTGGAGGCGTTGATTAGTAGGGATGGTAACTTTAGAACGATTAGAACTGCTGTTTTACATTTGAAACCTCCTTGTATTCCTTATATTGGTGTCTTCTTGACCGACTTGACTGTATGTGATGTGTGTTTTTATTTTCTTATTCTTAAAATAGTTTATTGAGGACGGAAATCCGGACATTTTGAACGGAAAATTAAATTTCATCAAGAGAAGAAAGTTGGCCATGCTGATTCGCGACATTCAGACCTACCAACAGACGCCGTACTTGTTTACGCCCGTACCTGATCTGCAGAATAAACTAAAAACGTTAAACTCTGATATCTCTGAGGAGGAGTTATACAAGAGGAGCTTGCTGCTTGAACCAAGAAAGAAAACTTGATGTATGTTGACGACTAGTAAATTTGTTTGTTCAACCATTTTGATTTTTCAGTCATTTGAAGTTGCATCTCCATTGTGCTTTGTTTTCTCATATCGACGAGGTAAGAGTCGATATTGACGTCTTGTATTTGTTCCTCTGGCAACAAGCTCTTTTTCAAGGAGCCTCTCGATCTTGTTCTCTTTTTGATTGGTTTTGTTTCTGGTGGTTGTTCCGGGACAATTCCTCTCCAGTAAATGTTTACGATTGGTTTGTCGAATTCGAGAATGGTCTGATCTTTTTTTGATGATGTTAGAGTTTTTCTCTTCTCCTTTCTGTCTTGTTCCTTTTTTTGTGCACTGTTGTGTTTGAGCTGCCAAGATGCTTGGTTTACGTTCTAGCTGTTCAGAGTAGTAAGGTTGCGTGTACATTTTTTTTGAATTCTGCACCAGATATCACTCTCAAGTTGCTGTAAGGAACGTCTCTAACTGCTGCAAGAATTGGTTCTTGTTCATTAATATTTGAACTTTTGCAATTTTTTTGATAATCATTAGTTGTTATGACTGTTCCAACTGTCCTGAATTTTAGCTTCTTCGTATCGTGAGAGTAGAATATGTGGCTCATTTCAATC
>JAOPGA020000952.1:0-24507 GCA_026419775.2 Acrasis kona
TAAAGAAGAAACAAAGTTCATCTATGCTGTCTTTGTTCCTTTTGACGATAGCACGATTTTTAGTATGTTACTACATCACGATAATCATCATATTTCGCGCGCTATTAGACGCAATATCAGGACTGTTACAATAAAAACATAAAGATTATAAATGGAAAAAAGAGGAGGGTTTTAGTCACTGGTGCTAGGTCTCCATTCACACTAGGATTGATACGGTACCTACACAAATCTGGGCATGAGGTGCACGTGGCTGAAACTAGCTTTGTTAGACCCCTCTACATATCCCTAGTTTCCACCGCTGTGCACAAACATCATCTAATAGAACCACTCCCAAATCAAGAACCACTACTTTTTTGCAAGAGGATTGCCCAAATTTGCAAAAAGGAGTCGATAGATTTATTAATACCAACTTGCGAAGAGAGTTTTTGGGTCAGTAGAGGTAAAGACACGATAAATCAAGAATCTCCCAACACAATTGTTTTCGTCGATGACGTTGACAAACTGAGATTACTACACAGCAAGTGGGAATTCAATCAACTTTTAGCAAAGGCGGGATTTTCTACTTGCAAAACGGAAAGATTCGAAACAACACAATGTCTTATAGATTACATCGAAGAGCTCTTGTCAAATCACGAGGCGTCTCCCGCGGACCTCAAACTTAGTGTTGTCTTCAAACCTTCATTCTCTAGATTTGGTACACAAACCATAGTAAGGCCAACAGTAAGGGAATTGACACAATTTAAAAGAACGTTGAAGGCGGAACAAAAATATACAAACAAGACACGTCGTTCGCATCAGGTAAACAACATTTTTTTAATTATAAATTAACATTATAATAGACTGAATGGGTCGCACAAGAGTTTATAGAAGGTGATTTGATTTGTACCTACTCTGTAGTTAAAGATGGCGTGGTATTGGCACACGCTGCTTATCGCGGTGGGGATTACACGAATAGTGGCCATCAACATGGTGGTAGCATTGCTTTTAAAAAAATCAAGTCGACAGTTGCAACTCTTGTTGAAGAGTGGGTTAGAACTTTTGTACACCTCCACTCATCGACGGGTCAAATATCTTTTGATTTGATTCTGTCTGGTGACGGACATTTGTATGCTATTGAGTGTAATCCAAGAGGGACCTCAGGTATTCATCTTTTTGAACATTGTCAGGTTGAGTACACAAATACATTCTTCAAAATAAATGTTGACCCGGCATCACAACCTGTCAAACCGAAAGAGACGGATGGGGATGGACAAATTACATTAGCAATGCTGGTTTGGGCGACTTTCTTACCGCACTCAATAAGGTCTTGGAAACGTTTAATACTTTGGTCTCAGGATGTGTGGAGGTCAAGAGATGTCATTTTTGAATGGTGGGATCCATTACCTCTATTCGTTCAGGTTTATTTGGCTATAGAACCATTTTATAAGAGCTATAAATATGGAATTGCATATGCAGACACTTTCACCTATGACATTGAATGGCATGGTGAGTGAATAGCAGCAGATATTAAAAAGTTTATTTATTATGTGTTGTGTATTCGTTTTCAAGCTATCAAATTCCTGAGTTCTTTCGGAAGAAATAAATTGCTTTTCGCCAACCAAAGTAACCAACTGTCACTTTTGTTTTGGTCCAAGAGCCTATCACAATCTTTGCACTATAATTAAACAAAAAACATTATTAGAAAACATGGCACAAAAGAACATTTGGCAGGGAGTTGTAGATTATCTTGCCCAGCCTGACAACAGGTACTCCTTGATTTTGAAAGGAATAGCTGCTGGTTTGCTAACATACAGCCTTTATACAAGATACTCACCGAACAAGGTAAGAACAACGCTTGTACGTTGCAACAACCAATTTAGAGCAGTGGCTTGACCATATCTACGGAAAAAGGAATAGATGTCTCGCTTCTAAAAAGTCCTGAGGAGGACCTCAAACTCGTTATTTCCGAATTAATCAAGATGGGTAATGAGAAGTTTGAGGATAATGACTACGATGGAGCACTTGAACATTTCTTGGAGGCTGTAAACCTGAAATGCATCGACCCTGATGTCTTTTACAAATTGAATCTTTGCGAGGTGCACAGAGACGAGCGCATGTTGAACCCTCTAGAGAAGGATTTAGTCGCGGAGGGGTCACAAGCCTTAAAATTAAATGAAATTGACCGTGCGATTACATGCTTCCAAGATGCTGTGACCTTGAAGCCAAACAACGCATCCAATTATCTGAAGCTTGCTGTATGTTATAACAAAGTCGGAAGCTACAAAAAGGCCCAAGAACAATTAACGAAAGCAGTTACAATCGATAAGGAATTAAAGAAGGATCCCCAGTATATTGATGCTTTGAAGAATGCAGAAAATAAATAAACTTTATTCCAGATCGACGGTCAATTAACTTTTTGTAATATGCACACAAAAGGGTGTATCCTATAAAACTCGCATTTATTGATAATGAATCATAATTTACTGATTCGTTTGTTTGCAGTATATAACCTTGTCAGCAACAACCCCTGTCAACCATGGTATTCACTTTAAAAGTCGGACTGGTATTTCATTTACATACGGGGGATTCTATTTACCCAATTTGCATCTAATTTTGAAACAAACATAATAGGGTAAAAGATTATAACGTCATGCACACAACATTTAAAAACAAACCATGCAAGTATGCATAACAGTTGTTAGTGCCTGCAACCTCATTCGCTCAGAGGGAAAAGCCCCAAACAAACCTTTCGTTGTTTTGTATGAACAGATAGATAATAATAGGAGGAATAAGAAAAAAACTAGAGTAGGGAAGATGGCAGAACAATCAAATCATTTTGCATTCAATGAGTGCTTTATCGTCGATTTAGCGGAGGATTCCCCTGAATCAAAAATAAACTTTTGTGTGTATGATAAGCAAGTACTCAAGAAATGCACTGTGGGACGTACGTTTTTCGACTTCGCGGGGATTTGTTGTGAGCAAGGACATGTCATTAATCTTCACCTTCAATTGATAGATAGCACTAATGCAGGTCTTAACATACAGATCAAGCCGCTCAATTTTAGCATAGGAAAGAAAGAAAATGCATGTCACACTTTACTAGATAGGGTGAGTGCTTCATAGAATAAAATTTTTTCTTGTAATAATCTTGTCAACTTGAGCTGCTTTTTTTTAACCCCAACCTCTAAGAGGATGTTGACGCAAAGATAAAATTGTTTTTAATAAATTACAATTTACTGCTCGTCTTGTTATACTTGTTCTCTTACAAGCTGTACAAGTAATGATGGTTTGGAGTTTTAATCCAATTAAAATCAGTATATTCCACACCTTCCGTCTCTAAAAACTGGAATGTAATGGCTTTTCTTGACCTATCGGAAGAGTTTACAAAACTAGAGTGAAATAAATTTCCATGAAACAATGCTGCTCCCCCTGCTTTTACTTGTAGGGGAGAAAACAGCTCTGGCTGCTTTTCTTGATCAGGAATTGGGGTGTCATCAATTTTGACCATTTCTCTGGTGTGAGATACGTGGTCAACTTTGGAAACTAGACGAAGTGGAGATGTGTGACTACCAGGAACACACCACATACAAGCGTTATCCAGGGTTGCATCCTCCAATGCAACCCATAATACGAAGCAACTTGGGGGTGAAGTATTTGCAAAAGTGTTCTCTTGGTGAGGTAACACTCTAGACCCAACACCTCCTCCATGTTTCGGAATGTAAACTGACAAGTGACAAATGGGTCTTTTGTACCCTGCAGATTGTAAAAATTGTTTCAGAAAATCGTTCTTGTAAATCGTTGAGTGAATGGCAGGGTACTTGTTTGGAAACAAATGAAGACCATGACCAATTCGATTTATTCTTCGTTGCAGTGTGTTTTGTTCCTTTTGCTCCTGTGTCGATTCCACTACTTCGTAGAACACATGGACTTTGTCATGGGATTGTTTAAAGTATTGTGTTGTGGCGAAATCTACAGCATTGGGGTTTTTGGTATTGTTTTGTCTTGAGAAGAAGAATACTTTTTCATCACCCCACTTTTCTTTCAACTCCAGTTCAGCGTCTTTTTCCATCTGGTGTATTTCATTAATTGTGTCATTGAGAGTTGAGGCGTCAAGGAAATCTGAAACCAGAAATACACCATCGTTATGATAGGCTTGTACTAGTTTATTCTTGTCAAATGTATTTAGGTAGAATGTTTGGGCGTCTCGTTCTGAATTCTTCTTGCTAATGTACCCGTTCACTTCAGCACTATTTGCACCATTGTAGTCAGTTGCTTCATTCATGATTTTAATGATTGGGTGGAATATCTTGGATTACAAAGACATCAGAAAATGACAAGTTTTAACATGACACATCCAATTTAAGAACATCTGTTTATTACAAAAGTGAAGTAAAGGTCTTGTCCAGCAGCGTTTGAGTCTTGCATCTGTTTTGTATGTGCTACCTAATTGGGAGAGATGCTCATGCTATTGTTGTTTTATTATTTGCTGATTGCGATCAGATCGTTCGAGAATGTATGTTTGGGGATGAAACGGTCTCCTCATTTGCAACGAATTAGATTTGACAAGCAAGTGATTAAATAAAAGTTAGAAGTACACTTTTTATGCATTTCATTCAAAAATGTACTTGCCAGTACATTTCACCATGACACAAACCGAATCACTCGACATTGTGGTGTTCCCAAAGGAATGCAATCAGGATCAAGTTTGAGGTTGTGGTCAAGGAATGATCAAGAAAAAAGGAGGTTTGAGCTTGTCGGGGTGACGAATTTTCGGTCTGTTTCTGGTTCTGTTTATAACCGACTCTATTCAGTTTTTGTTTCGCCTCTGCACGTTCAATGTATGCGTGGTTGATTCCATTAATGTTCGAAAAGATATCCATCTTGCCAGACTATACGCTCCATTAGAGAAATGAAAATACATTTTTATCTACGTTAGGGAAAAGACATGTAATGTATAATGGTTGCTCTGTGGAAATTGAATTATTGCAAAATGGAATAAATATAGTCTATGACTTAAAAGTGTTACTCCCACCGTGTTGGATTGGATCTAATGTAAGCAAACTTGAAGATCAACACCTAAAGTATCAAACTGTGTCCGGACCTACATGTGACGGCTGCGATGCGTTAAAGGTTTTAGAGAATATGTGTTCATAATGTCCCATATATGTTGAACAGGGATAGGTCATCCTCATAAAAAAGTCAGCAGAGCCAACCGATTTTACTGTTGTGTGACTGTTTGTACAATTGACCGCCTCCCAAAATAATTATTTTTGTCTAAAAAATATCCAATAATACATGGTGGATGGCATTGCATAAATGGTTCTTTTTCAGCTACATTATTGTTCTAGCGTTACTTAGCAATACATATTGTTTGTTGTGCTTCGGAATATCGAGCGATAAACCTAATGTATGCTCTTCTAACGGAATTTGCATATCGCCTAACGTTTGTTTGTGCAATGATTTGAGTTATGGGTAAGTATCACCATATCATGCGCTAATATTTTTTAGATACAATTGGTAATTCGTTGATAACAATAACATTTTTCTAAACTTTTAGCATGAATCAGAGGAGCATCGCTAATTTTTCAGTTGTCGTGGACGACTATTTTTTCGGGGTTTACGCTGCGAACAAATTTGTCACCGGTACCAATAACATGGTAGCGGACTGGAAGACCGCTGTTTCAGTTTCATTCCTAGTCGCACCAGGGGACATGATAGGTATCATGGGTGGGAATCAAGCGCCCTATAACAACAATCAAAATCCAGAGGCTCTAGCAGCCACCCTCAACTATACCGATAATTCAATCCCACAATCTTTTAGCACAGGAAGCGCTTTTACTTGTGTTGGAGTTGGAAACACTAACAATTCATATACGCAAGTTAGCGTCCCACAAGTGTGGTGGGACCACAGTCCAAATTACTTTACACAACCAATATTACTCTATACGAACGAAGCTGCCTCCGGTTCGTTAGCAGCTTATCCGACCCAGCCGAACATTTCTAATAATGCCTATTACATTTGGATGGCAGATCGTAATTCTTACCAATCGAGTTACTGCAAAGGAAAGATTCCTTGCACAAGCCCAGATCGCTGCGTCTTATTTTCGTGTTACAACATTTTTAGCAACAAAACAAATGTTTGTAACGGTAGAGGCACATGTGTTGGTCCCAACTCATGCACCTGCTACATTGGGTATTATGGGTAAGTCGCACTTTTTCATTTCTAATCATCTCTTTGTTAGGTACGAATGTCAATTCACGAGATTTGTCGGAAACATAACATTGGCAGCAAACTCAAAGCTACAAGGAATTTATGTGAACAATTGGATGATTACAAACACAAGCGATAGTTCTATATTTTATGGAGGTACTTTTAGCGTCGGAATAGCACCCGGCGACGTGATTGGATTCAAAATACTACCAAACAGCACCAGTTATGGTGTGATTGCCGATATTTCTTACGTAAGAAAATTTATTGATATTTTGTAATTATTGTAAAAGGTCAACTTGGATGGAACCACTACAAAAATAAGCACGGACAGCACTTGGTCATGTACGACCAATGTTGCTGCACAAATTAACAATTTGGATCCATATCGTTTCTCATATTGGTTCAATTCTGACTATACTAACTTTGCACCTGCCACAGCCTTCTCCTCGTCCAGCGTTTCTTACTTGTCTTCGAACGCCAAATGGATATGGAGTTCTAGCTCCACTACGACGACTTATTGTAAATACACAATACCCTGTTCTGGCTCCTCTTGTAACTCCTTGTCGGGTCCAAATTATACTTGTTTTGGTTTATCATGGAATAGCACCTATTCTTGTAATGGAACTGCAGGTAATTGTGTGTCACAAGATAATTGTGTTTGTTACGGAGGTTATTTAGGAGTTGATTGTAAAAATTATTTTTGTTTCGGTTCATTAAATAATGTTTCGAGTGTTTGTAGTGGTAATGGTTTATGTACAGGCATTGATACTTGTTCTTGTTACAACGGGTATTATGGTAAGCAATGTGAAGCTTATAATTGTTTTGGAGTTGTTTATAACTCTAGTGTTACGTGTGGTGGTAATGGATCTTGTGTAGCACCTAATACTTGTTCATGTTACTCTGGTTACAGTGGTTTACAATGTTCCACTTGGAATTGTTACAATACAAGTAATGCCAATTCAAGTGTTTGTTCTTCTCATGGTGCATGTATTTCTCCTAATACCTGTGTTTGTAACAGCGGATATACTGGAAGTAACTGTAACACTTGGAGTTGTGGAGGTGTCTCTAATTTTAACTCTTCTGTTTGTTCTGGTGTTGGTAGTTGTACTTCACCTAACTCATGTCAATGCTACAATGGCTATTTTGGTCAATTTTGTAACATGTACAATTGTTATGGAACTATAAACAATTCCTCAAGAGTATGTTCTGGAAATGGAACTTGTTCTGCTTATAATCAGTGTTCTTGTAAGAATGGTTATTACGGGTCTCAGTGTGAGGCTTATAATTGTTTTGGTAATGTTTACAACTCTTCCTTAGTATGTAGTGGTAATGGTACTTGTGCATCACCAAATACATGTGTTTGTAGCACTGGATATTATGGACAACAATGTGATGGGTATAGTTGCTATGGAACAATATACAACTCATCACGAGTATGTTCAGGAAATGGAACATGTAGTTCACCTAATCAATGTTTATGTAAAAATGGATATTATGGACAACAATGTGAAGCATACAATTGTTATGGTATATTGTTCAATAACACTAATGTATGTTCCAATAATGGGACGTGTACATCTCCTAATCAATGCAGCTGTAAAACAAACTATTATGGTTTACAATGCGAAGCTTATAATTGCAACAACATTATTTATAATTCTACGTTTGTGTGTTCATCTAATGGATCATGCACCTCACCAAATACCTGCTCTTGTAAAAGTGGTTATTATGGCGCTAACTGTCAAAATTATGATTGTTACGGAACTATTTACAATTCCTCAAATGTGTGTTCTACAAATGGTAGTTGCATCTCTCCCAATGTTTGTTCTTGTAGAGCTGGATTTGAAGGTTCTTTATGTGATGTTTGGAGATGTGACTCCATTGTATATAACTCATCATTGGTGTGCTCAACCAATGGTACTTGTGTGGGTCCTAATCTCTGTGTTTGTAAAATTGGTTACACAGGTGCTACGTGTAATTTATGGAGTTGTTTTGGATATCAATTCAATTCTTCACAAGTGTGTTCTAGTAACGGCACTTGTATCTCTCCAAATACTTGTCTTTGTAAGAACGGGTATTATGGACAACGTTGTGAAGCTTATCAGTGTTATGGCACATTGTTTAATAATTCTATGGTGTGTTCTACTAATGGTAGTTGTATATCGCCTGATCAATGTGTTTGTAAACAGGGTTACTCTGGTCAACGCTGTGAACTTTATAAATGTTACGAAATGGTATTCAATACTTCGAATGTATGTGGCGGAAACGGTAGTTGTATTCAACCAGATACCTGCTCATGTTCAAGTAATTATTATGGACAACAATGTGACGGTTATAACTGTTATGGAACAATATACAACTCATCACGAGTATGTTCAGGAAATGGAACATGTAGTTTGCCTAATCAATGTTTATGTAGAAATGGATATTATGGACAACAATGTGAATCTTACAATTGTTATAGTATATTGTTCAATAACACTAATGTATGTTCTAATAACGGCACTTGTAGTTCTCCCAATCAATGTAATTGCAAAAATGGGTTTTATGGTTCGCAGTGCGAGTCTTATTCATGTTATGGAACTATATTCAATTCATCTAGAGTATGTTCCAATCAGAATGGGTCATGTGTTGGTCCTAATTCTTGTTATTGTAAACAAGGGTATTATGGTTCACAATGTGAAGCTTTTAACTGTTTTGGTTTGTTGTACAATAACACAAATGTATGTTCTACAAATGGTAGTTGTATATCTCCAAATACCTGTTTTTGTAAGAGTGGTTACTTTGGTCAACGCTGTGAAGATTATCAATGCTTTGGCACATTGTTTAATAATTCTATGGTGTGTTCTACTAATGGTAGTTGTATATCGCCTGATCAATGTGTTTGTAAACAAGGCTATTCTGGTCAACGCTGTGAAGCTTACAACTGTTATGGAGTCACTTACAATAGTTCTACTGTGTGTTCCACAAATGGCACTTGTGCGAGTCCTAATCAATGCTCTTGTAATAATGGCTATAGTGGTTTACAATGTGAATTTTATTATTGTTCAGGAACAATGTTCAACTCCACTTTTGTGTGCTCTAGTAATGGCACTTGTATATCACCAGGTATATGTGCTTGTAAAAATGGATACTATGGTGTCAACTGTGAATTTTACAATTGTTTCGGAAAAATTAAAAACAGCAGTAGTATATGTAGTGGTAATGGATCTTGTATAGCTCCAGATCAATGTACTTGTAACAACGGCTACCATGGATATCAGTGCGAGGCTTATAATTGTTTCGGTCGTGTTTATAACTCTTCCTTAGTATGTAGTGGTAATGGTACTTGTGCGTCACCAAATACATGTGTTTGTAGCACTGGATATTATGGACAACAATGTGATGGGTATAGTTGCTATGGAACAATATACAACTCATCACGAGTATGTTCAGGAAATGGAACATGTAGTTCACCTAATCAATGTTTATGTAAAAATGGATATTATGGCCAACAATGTGAAGCTTACAATTGTTATGGTACAATTTACAATTCATCAAGAGTATGTTCCAACAATAACGGCACGTGTACATCTCCTAATCAATGCAGCTGTAAAACGAACTATTATGGTTTACAATGCGAAGCTTACAATTGCAATGGAATACTCTATAATCATAGCATGGTTTGTAGTAATAACGGAACATGTGTTGCGCCTAACCAATGTGTATGCTATCCTGGATACGCAGGTCCCGAGTGTGACAGATATGGTTGTTATGGCATTGTAATGAACTCTACATTTGCTTGTTCTAGTTCAGGGATTTGTGTGGCTCCTGACAAATGTAACTGTAACAGCGGTTATTACGGATCCAATTGCGACGTTCGTAGTTGTTACGGAGCATTTTCAAATTCAAGCGGAGTTTGTTCTGGAAGAGGAATTTGCATTTCTCCAAACAACTGTTCTTGTAAAATAGGATACTATGGTCAACAATGCGAATTGTATAACTGTTATGGTATACAATTTAATTCTTCAAATGTATGCTCCGGGAACGGAACGTGTTCTTCCCCGAACAACTGTACTTGTAAAAGTGGTTATTATGGTGAAAAATGTGATGCTTATAATTGTTACCAATACATGATGAACGACACTAGAGTGTGCTCTGGTAACGGTAGTTGTATTTTACCTGATGTATGTAGTTGTAACTCTGGTTATTACAATGGCCAATGTAGCTTATATAATTGCTATGGACATGTTTATAATTCATCAGATGCATGTTCAAGAAACGGCACTTGTGTTGCGCCAGATGCTTGTAATTGTTTACAAGGATATTATGGTACACAATGTGAAGTTTATAATTGTTATGGTTTATCATTTAATCACACTAATGTTTGTTCTAAAAATGGAACATGCACCTCTTACAATAGTTGCACTTGTAATCAAGGTTATGAGGGTCAACTATGTAATGTTTACAAATGCTTTGGAACCATTTACAATTCCACTCTAGTATGTTCCTCTAACGGATCTTGTATTGCACCTGATCAGTGTGTATGTAAGAAAGGTTTTTATGGACCTAATTGTGAACTATACAATTGCTTTGGAATAGCTTACAACGAATCCTTTGTATGCTCTAATAATGGATCTTGTGTTACAACTGACACATGTCAATGCATAACTGGATACTATGGTCAACAATGTGAATCTTATTATTGTTATAATGATTTGTTTAATTCTTCAACAGTATGTTCTGGCAATGGAACCTGTTCTTCTCCAAATGTTTGTTCTTGTAAAAATGGATACTATGGGTCTAGTTGCGAACTATATAACTGTAACAACGCTTTATTTAATTCTTCTATTGTATGTAGTGGCAATGGTAGTTGTATCTCTCCTAATCAATGTAATTGTAATAATGGTTATTACGGTCAGCAATGTGAGATTTACAACTGTCACGGTATAATTTACAACTCTTCAAAGGTGTGTTCTAACAATGGTACTTGCAATGCACCTAATAAATGTATCTGTAAACCAGGATGTTACGGATCGCAATGTGAGGCTTATAATTGTTATGGAACACTTTACAATTCAACCAAAGTATGTTCTGGTAACGGAACATGTACATCACCCAACCAATGTACATGCAACAACGGTTATTATGGTTTACAATGTGAACTTTATAATTGTTATGGTCAAATCAACAATGCATCATCAAGTTGTAATAACGGAACTTGTGTGGCGCCAAATCAATGTAGTTGTTTAAATAATTACTATGGTCAACAATGCGACGCTTATAGCTGTTATGGTCTTATGTACAACTCATCCAGAGTATGTTCTGGTAATGGATTCTGTAACTCGCCAGATACTTGTTCATGTAGTCAAGGATATCAAGGATTAGATTGCAACGACTATTCTTGTTTTGGTATAGCTTACAATAATTCTAATGTATGTTCAACAAACGGTACTTGTACATCTCCTAACAACTGTTCATGTATAACTGGTTTTCATGGTCAACGTTGTGAATTATTTTATTGTAACCAAATACTTTACAATGACACATCTGTTTGTTCTAAAAATGGATCATGTATAAGCACCGATACATGTCTCTGCAACAACGGTTATTATGGACCAACATGTGAATTCTATTCTTGCTTTAATACACCTTTCAATTCATCATCTGTATGCGGTAGTAATGGATCTTGTATTTTACCAAACCAATGCATGTGCAACAATGGCCATTATGGGCCGCAGTGTGCAGCTTATAATTGTTATGAATATATATTTAACTCAACAAATGTTTGCTCTGGAAATGGAACGTGTTTATTCCCTAATAAATGTCAATGTAACAATGGATTTTTTGGATCCAAATGTGAGTATTGGGTGTGTGATAGTATTTCGTTCAATAGCTCTCTTGTATGCTCTTCTAATGGTGTTTGTGTTTCTCCAAATCAATGTCTATGTAACAAAGGTTATTACGGACCCAATTGTTCTCTTCACGATTGTTACAACCTCACAATGAACCATAATAAAGTATGTAATGGATATGGATCTTGTGTGTCACCTGATCAATGTAATTGTAGCATTGGTTATTCTGGATCTAATTGTGATTCTTATACATGTGGTGGTATCTCTCATAACTCATCATTAGTGTGTTCAACTAATGGTCAATGTACATCATTTGATCATTGTGAGTGCTTTGCTTCCTATGAAGGTCACAATTGTGAACAATCGTGTAAAAGCGTTCAATTGCCTATGATTTCTATTGTTTATGCAATCACAGGTATGAACAAATACATTGGATACCTCAATATGACTTGTTATCAAAATACATGGAATTGGTTTTTGATTAAAAATACATTTAATGACAATAATTCACTACCATTAAGAGTGTTGACTGCTTTTGATGGAATTACAAACATCTATGTCGCTCATAATGCTTTAGATGGAAATGGTGATTATATTAGCTCTTTCTTAAGCGTTGTCAAGTCTACTTCTTCTGGTTTTGTTGAAAACATAATTTTACAAAAACCGTTTGTTATTTTTGGGTTATTTAAGAGCAAACTAAACGATGACTTGATAATTATATTATCATATGATAACAATAAAATACCTTCAATATATCAACTCAACACATCATCATTACAATTAAATGTTGTAATGACTATTGATGGTTTTGTAGCATATAATGGTATTATCGCATCTTATTCTTTTAAAAACCAACAAGATCAACTTATCATTCCATTATTAATGGTTAACACTTCACAACTTTGTATTACAACAATCACTTTGAGTCAAAGCGATATATTTTGTAATCAATTGATACCAAGTTTATACAATGCATATTCATTCTATTCATCAACAATTTCATCATTTAATACTATCACTTGGCCATCAAAAACAAATAAAACA
Organism: Acrasis kona; assembly: GCA_026419775.2. Taxonomy (NCBI): domain Eukaryota; phylum Heterolobosea; class Eutetramitea; order Acrasida; family Acrasidae; genus Acrasis; species Acrasis kona. The sequence goes on from JAOPGA020000952.1 coordinate 13,069, forward strand.
ACGTCCACAATTGTGTTCAAGAATAGCAATACAACAGTTACATACGAAATGTTAAAGGATATAGGTTCGATCACCAATACTAACACAAATGAACTTTATATCATAAATAAAGATCAAAACTACATGGTGTCCACACCCAATGTATTTTCTAATAACATCTTGAAAATGAATATTACAATGGAATTAAATAACTCTCTTGTATTCAATGTGATAGATAGTTGGAATCCAACAATTACCTACATACCCGATGCATACATTGATATCATGGGTGGTTCACTCTTGCTCTTTCAAGGCTATAAATTACTTTTAAGTAATTCCTCTCGAGTGGCAATCAAGGTGGGTGAATATATCTCACGCTTTATGCCCATCACCACCTGTCAACAAAAATCTTGTTATTATACAACTACAGTTGATCATGTAATTCCGTTAAATTACATGAAGGCTGTAGATAGCTCTGGATATAGTTATTATGCATCAGCAACTCTTGTAATATCACCAGTTGATAGTAACAATTACATCCTCCAAGATTCTAATCAATTCAATTTGATGCTTTATCGGCTCTATACAACAAAAATATCACCTACGACTGCTGGCGCTGGTGATCAATTAATCATCACGGCTTCTTATTTAATCAATTCTACAAAATTGATTTGTAGATTAAGTGTATATGACCAGTTTTATTACATCCCAGCACAATATATAGACACTAATCACTGCTCGTGTATTGTTCCTGACTTTAATATGAAATCTATTCAAAACCAACGTGTGTTTGTTGAGATTACAAATGATGGTGTTTCATATCCAGTGATGACTCCTCTACGACTTTCATTCAACTATTTAAACAAGTCAACTATAATCTATCATGTTGACTTTACTGACATTTCACAAGTTGAAAAGAATTTGGTTGAATCGAATAATGGCGATGTACCTGCTTTCAATGTTGGTTCGCCTCAAGTAACTACAATAACTACATCTCCTACATTTGGTGGACAAGATAGCTTACTGATTACTTCTTCATTCTCATCGAATATTCAACAAAGACGTGCGTTGTTAACTACGGATCAATACCAAATGCAAGATATGCAGAGCTATGTTGATTTTAGTATTGTAAATACTACAACTAGTGGATGTGTGATGGAATCATGGTTGTATTCTAATATTTCAAGAGGTTATATTGTATCTCAATTGCTAATGCTATCTAATGGGTCTCGTTTTATGCAAGTAAGCTATAACCACAGTGGTGCTGCTTTCTCATCAATTTCACCTTGTTTGTATTCTTCTAATGTACCTTATACAATTATTGTAAAAGCTGTACAACTACCTTCCTCTAAATGGTCTTCTGTGAGCGAGCTTAGGGCAGTGTCTGAAAATAGATACTCTGTAGTTTGTACGGCGTCAACTGACATTCCGTCCTTTCTTCCAAATTCATTCTTTAGATATAAATATGGTATCATTGTATCGCAGAGTAATTTAGGTGTTATCTCCAGGTCAATTCGTGAAGAAGACCAAATATTAGGTATCTACATTTCTAGTTTAGGTATAGAATGTCAATCAGGTACTTGCACCTCTATAAATTACAACACGAGCGAAGCAACAACTCCACAAACAACCACTCAATCTGTTTATGACATTTGGAAGATCCTTCCTTATTTAATAACTGCTGCTGTTCTGTTTATGGCAATGATTCTACTTTGTTGTGTGTTTTGTTGTATTTTGATTTATCGTAAAAGAAAAAAGAGGGGTGTGGATCAAAATAGAATCAAACCTTATCAAATCGATTCAAATACAGATTTGGAGGACGGTGGCGATGAAGATGAAGATGAGGATGATACTAAACCTCTCACTCCTATTGTACCTCCTGAGAAATCCTCATCCTTGTTGAAGTTGAGTAATAAAAATAGATATAACATTTCTATACACAGTCCAAAGTCTAAAGCGGACACGATGAATAATGAGACATGCTCTGATTTCATCGCTTTGAATCACTCTTCGCAAGAAAGTCATCAAGTCAACCTTAGTGCAGACTTTGAAGATTCATTTGATAGAGACGACTTGATTAATGCTACACCCATGGTTGATCGATTTATTCAAGATCACGAAGTAGAATATGACGAAGATGTAGTGGCAACTAAAGATCCAATCAAGAAAACACTTTCCTTCCAATTACAACCAGAGGATCTACCTTTATCTGCTCAGTCATCTCTGAACTTGGTGAACAAATTACAACAAGTACCTAACAGAGGAAATAGACTTAAACCATTGAGTGCGGCTGGTGATAAAGAAGTGCGCCATGGCAAGCTTTCTAGAAAATCAAGAATGAATTTCCAAGAAAGACTTGAGAGGAACTATTCTAATCAAGTAGAACCTGTTGAGAGCGATGCAATGAACAAGAGTTTTGTTAAAGTGATGAAGAAAATTTATGATTGAAATTTAGAAAAATAAAATTCTTTATTCCATTTCGTTTTGTTCGCTATTCTGTACACTCCATACTTGTATGTCTGCAATGTCCTTATTACTGTTCTTCTTTTTTGCGTCCGTTGACTTTCAGTACGATATGAAATTATCACAGGTTTCAGCTCCGTTTTGATTTAAACAATTAATCTAATTGAACCCATTTTGGTACCACAAACCAACTACATTGCCTACAGTAGATTTGATTCCACCAATCGAAATTATCAAAAGAATTATTTCAAATAAAAATGCAAAGTGCGTTCGTTCTCGCGCTGTTGATTTTGGTCACAACTGCTATGGCTCAAGGTATAGCTCAAGATTTTACCAAGGACAAAATCGACAGCCTCATAAAAATTCATAACAGCGCTAGGAGCTCTGTTGGTGTTTCTGGAGTCACTTGGAGTGATACCACTGCCAACATTCGCACGTGATTACGCCATGAAATGTTTGTCCTCAAGTAAAATGCTCATGGATCACAACCCAAACAGGAACAATAACGCTGTATACCTAGGAGAGAACATATACGCATCTACTGCAGACAAGGCTAAGCCCTCAGACGCTGTAACGTACTGGATTAATGAAAGTAAGGATTATAACTACAAAACTAATACTTGCGCTGCTGGTAAGGTTTGTGGACATTACACTCAAGTTGTAAGTTTTACTACTCACTACATTCTTTTACTGTGTTCAGGTTTGGAGGAGCTCTACAAAGATTGGATGTGCCAGAGTCAAATGCAGCAACATTAAATACGGAGCAACCATTTTGTGCAACTACGAGCCTGGAGGAAACTATAATGGACAGAAGCCTTACTAGAGTGTACAATAAACAGACTGTTAAAAATAACTACCAAATCATATTCTTGTATTTGGTACGAATTAGCTATCAGACGTTTCAACTAACCATCTCAACACTGAAGAAGTTGAACATTTGCTTGTGTTATAAAACTCTAAAATTTATTGTCCACAACTTTTAAAAGTGATTGAATGATTCTCACACAGGACCCTCTATACCCAGAACCAAACATGTTATAATGATTTAAGTAGTGATATAATTGATAAAGTTGCTGTCTTTCTTTGAAATACATTTCAAATTTGGGAATCTTTTTGTGATAAGACTCGAAGAAATTTGAATCAAATCCACCAAACATGGTCATGATAGACAACTCGGCTTCATGGTGACCATAATAACATGCAGGATCAAAAATCACTGGAATTTGGTCAGATTGTAAAACTCCTACATTACCTCCCCACAAATCACCATGTAGAAAAGATGGGCTAATTATTAATTCTTTTGGGAAGAATTTAATTACATTATTAGAAAGTCGAATCCCTTCCTTGTAAACCTCTTCATCATGGTGATTTTTCATTAATAGGTCCAGTTGAAATTTCAACCGCCATGTAACAAAGAAATCTACCCAATCTGAAGATCTGTTAACATTTATTTGTGGCGTGCTACCAATTGTATTGTTTACAGAAAACCCAAAACTATCACCGTGACATTGATGTAGGTTGGCAATCTGCTCTCCGAGCATTACCTGAATTTTTTTGTCGACCCTGCCAGACATTTCAATGTTCTCTAATACAAGAAGAGCACCTTCGGAAGATTGGCAGCAGCATATGGGTTTTGGAACTCTAATAGTTTTAGTGTTGTACATGACTTGGAGACCCTCCATTTCAGATTGGAACATTTCATAGGCACCTTCATCACCATTAACTTTGACGAAGAATGTTCCTACATCAGTGCCGACCCGATATGCTCGGCTAATGCATCCTCCTGATATAGGTTTTTTGTCGTCTATTCTACTAGCTTTGCAGTATGTTCTGATAGCCTCTTCTATAGAGTTGCATCTTTCGCTTAGAACAGATCTCTCTTCAAAGGATTTTTTCATCATGTGCTAATAATAGCATCTTAAACAAAAAATAGAACAAGAACTAAAGTGAGAGGCTGTGTGTAATATATAAATTCTAAATTTTAATAACCTCCTGCTTCCTTAAACTGTTCCATTAGGTTTCGCTGTTGTTCATTCATAAGTTTTGGAACCTGAACCTGAACGAAAACATGTAGATTACCAGTCTTTGAGGTTCCCTTTTTAGCAGGCACGCCTCTACCAGGCACCGTAACCTTTTCGTTATGCTGTATACCTGCTGGAATCGTAACGTCTAAAAGCTCTCCATCAAGCATCTTTACTTTAGTAACACCTCCTAATACTGCAGTGGTCATGGGAACCGTTGAGTCCACTGAAATGTCTAATCCATTTCTCGAATAAACTGGGTCCTTGTCCACGGCGATTTCAACGAACAAATCTCCGGTCGTACCTCCGTTCGCACCGGGATTACCAAAAGTTCTCACTCTCAGTAGGTGTCCATTATCTGATCCGGGCGCAACGTTCAGTTCTATTTTTTTTGTTGCTTTTGTTGAACCTGTTCCGTTGCAGTTAGTACATGTGTGAGTGATGTTTCCTTGTCCACGACATTTTCTGCAGTCGTTGGAAAATGAGAAGAATCCATTTCTCACTTCTGTTTTGCCCTTTCCGTTGCAGTCGCTGCACTTTACGCTTCCCTTCTTTGTATCCTTTCCACTACCTGAGCATGGACTGCACTTTACAAACTTGACCACGTTCAAGTCTTTCGTGGTTCCGTATACTGCTTCCTTTAGAGTGACGTGAAGAATTTCTCTTCTGTCGCTTCCATGTCTGGGTGAGGGCTTGGCGTTTTGTTCAGCATCGAAGGCATCTCCGAATGGATTTCCTTCGCCGAATGGATTTCCACCTCCGAATGGACCTCCTTTTCCAAAGAATTGTTCGAATATTTCTCTTGCTTGCTCAGCGTTTGATTCTCCAAAAGGTCCGAAACCACCATCACTTCCTCCCATGCCTCCATCGGCTGCCTCGGTTGATCCTGTTTGATCGTAAATGTTTCGCTTGTTGTCGTCAACAAGGATTTGATAGGCATTGTTCATTTCTGCGAATTTTTGTTGTGCATCGGGTGCTTTGTTGATATCAGGATGATACTTTTTTGCCTGCTCTTTGAATTTCTTTTTAATGTCATCTTTTGACGCATTTTTGGGGACTCCTAAAATTTTGTAAGGGTCGGACTCTTTTCTTGCTTTCAATGGGAAAGTGGTGTGGAAAGATCTAGTTTGTGAAGAGCAGGTGCAAGCATGGCAGGTGCACTATTGTTGTGTTAAAAGAATTTTACATTCACTCAAATCATACCTTGAAGTGCACGCGATTGATGTTGGGTAGAGGAACACACCGCGATTGAAGAGCCGATGCGAATAGAGGAGCTCGAGTGAACGCACGTGAGGTGGAAGCAATCTTGAACATAATTTACAAATAATTTCACACTTTCAACTAGGAAAGTTCAACTTAAATTTCCGTGCCTGACATAAATTCAAATAAAAATACATGTCCAAAATGCATATGCATACATATTCACAGAGGAACACACCACACCATCCTATATAAGTCATGCGATATTTTCGCCAAATTTTTGGATACTTCAGTATAACTTGGATGTGATACACCTGTGTAGTTCAATTACCACCCAACACGGAATAATAACAATTCAGTACATTAAAATACATTTATTAACTTTCTATTTTGATGTGGCATTCTTGCCACCTAATAGAGCATATCTTACTCGTGCCTCTACATAATCTGTATATTTATCAACTTTATGAAAGTAGTTGTTTTCCACCTTCTCTGCATGCTCTGGGTTCCAGCTAACACTTTGTGAGAACATTACATAAAGAAAACTCACCTATAATCGTCGGATGATGTAGATGTGGGAGTCTTCGTTGCTACATATCCTGGATTTACACGTTTCCATATAGTGAAGGATAGCTCTCCTTGTTTTGCCAAAGACTCCTCTGTAGTAGCTTCTTGAACAAGTATCCTGTCTTTTGTGTTCATTTACAGTTATTATTCTCGCTACAACAATTTGCAAATATTCCAAAAAAGGCCTTTCGGTAACTCATGAACAGTCAAATTTAAATTAAACAAGATTTATTGTAAATAAGTATTAATTGTACAAGAAGTGCTCGGACACGTTGACACCTCCATGCATGGGCTGTGGTGCATATTGTTCATGAATTATGGAATTCAGATCACTGTAATTTCCGGCACGCTCGTGTACTCTCACGTTCAAGTTGACCATTAATTGTCTTTGTTGATATTGATATTCACGAATCCGATCCTTCACACCCTGCAACACCGCAACGCACAATTCATATTTTACAGACAACTTCTCAAGGATCATCAAGATTTGGTTCAGTTCGGCTTCCTGGCGCTGTTCAATTAACACTTCGGCGGCTGCTTCCAATGCACAACATGTGACGCCTACACACAAATAATTGAACTGTGTGTCTGCTGCAAGGTTCAACAACTTCTTACAATAGTCATAAGCCAAATATTTAAAGTTTGCTTTTCTTAAAGTCATGATGAGGGCCGCAAAGACTAACACCTCTAAAAGTATCTTATCTCCTGGTTTGTGGAATAACTTTAGTTCTGCTTCGCTTTGGATCTTTAACGCTCTTAGTAGCATGTCGATCAGCAATGTCCAGTTGGGACTCTCCTTGAACTTGACCTCCGTGATGACCTGACCGGCAAGACAAAACACCAAGTCGGCCGTGTACTTGCTGTTGCTCATGATCTGGAATAACTTCATGCGCTCCTCGTAATTGTTGGAGACGAAAGCGACGCCAAGTATGGAGTTCATGTGAAGGTGGCTTTGGTGCAGGTTCATGTTCTCGGCAATGCTCTTTGCAATGTTAGCGTAGGTGACGCTCTTGGTTACATCTCCTGTGCAGAGTTGGTAGTATGCGAGCATGCTGAAGCCGCAACCTACTCGAGTGTCGACCACGTCGAACACGTCTCCAGCATGTACCCTGGCTCTCTCGAAGAATTCAATCGCCAACTTCTTGTTTCCGGTCGAGAGCGCTCCGTTGGAAAGCAGGGAGTAAATGTAGAAGCTGCTACACACGTCAGACTTTTCGTTCTTTATCACTAGGCTAATGATCTCTGGCAAAAGAGAAGTATACTACAAGATTTTGTTAAGGGTTTTTTTTCCAAGGCAAACTTACGTTTGAAGAAGGGAGGAGGGGGTGGGAGGGGTGGATGTATGTTTCGTATATGGAGACAAAATCATTAATCATGCTGCTTAGGACGAAGCTCTGTTCGTTTCCAAGGGTACTCTGTAGTTCTCCCTTGCTCGGCGCAAACTTCTTCCGCTTTAAGACTCTCTCTTCTTCATTTGGGTTATTATTGTTGTTGTGAATGAACATTTGTAGGTTAATGTCGGCAGTACAGACATCTGGCGAGGAGGAAGCCACCTCACAATATCTTCTTTTCCAGTTCTGTTCGCTTTGTTTAATGCTCTCGATATCATCCCTGAGAGCATCCATTTCACTTTTCATCTTCTTCAAAGCGTCATTTTTTGGCCCTCTTTTCCTTCCAGCTATGAAGATACACTCCATGTTTTTCTCTGTGCAGTTGCTACAGGGGTTTGCACCATTACACTTCCTATGGTGGGTGCGACAGTACTCGCAGGCGACGGTTATCTTCTTTGACCCCTTTGCAGAGTGTTTATGTAAAACAGGAGAGTCAGTAGATTGTCGTGAAGCCTCATCTTGTATTGTGGTAGGACTCTTATTAGAGCCATCGGTTGAAACGGAACCTCCACACACTGGGCTTGAGCTCATCGACGATGATGAAATTACTAAAAATTATAAAATTACCACTCAGAAGTTAGGGACCAAAAAAGGGGACTTCTCCATCTTCGGAGTTATTGCCTTTTATAAAATCCCAGTATGTAACCACTGATAGATTTGGGAGGGCCCTGACGTGCATTCAAAAAACACGAAGAACATACCGAGAATTACAAACCTTTAACTAGATGTAACCATACAATTATGTAGGATCGGATCTTGTATTAATAAGAAATAAATACACGAGAACCTAATATAGATCATGGGTCATAAGACCACACCAACTTCTAACTGGACTTGTAAGTGCGGGAATCATTTTTAGCCTAAATTTACACACGGAGGAGATTTGTGTGCGGCTAACAATCACTGACTCAGTAAACAAGAAGGTTGATCGAATAATCACCTTTCATTGCGTCATGTAGAAATCAATCGAACGAACATCAAGATCCTGCTGGCTGTTGAGCTACTGAATAACAAGTTTTTAGTCCGCGGACAACAGCTAGCTTGTCCGTTCGTGAGAACTTCGGCGATCTACAACAGAACGGTTAAATAAACATATTTATTATTACAAAGATTAGACCTATGTACGGATGATTAAATTAATATTGATGTCCACTGTCTGTCCAATTGATACTTGATCGGTTACAATGGGTATTAGGGTTTGTTGATTAGACCGAGTTTTTGCGCAATTCCAAAGACGATGTGCAATCATTGAGGAAAATCAAAAACACGAGTGGAATATACAATCATGAACAGTTTTTCAATAAAACAAGTTCTTTTATTGTCGAAGCATGGGTTGCTCAATGACGACGTCGCTGTGTATTTCTATCATCATCATCTGAGTCAGATTCCGACTGTGTTTCGTCACCATGAAGCTCTTGGCGTTGTCTTTTTCTTCTGTCATATGATTTTGACTTGGAGAGCTTCTTTTTCGCATGGTACTCTTTCGCCTCTTTGATCCAACTTGCAACAATACTCCTGTAATGTATGCCCTCCTCATCTCTCAAAGGGTTTCTAATCAAATGAAAATTAGTAAGGCTAGCACAGACGGAAAAGATTGTGTCATAATGTTCATGATCATACTTGTATGTATATTTCATCATTCCCCATAACATTAGCATGCGACCGTAATAATTCTCAATAATTACACGAGTTGCAGACAGTCTCTTGTTCAAATCCCTTTCTTGATTTGACTCCATCATGTTTTCTTTTTTAATAGAAATGCATCGACAGAAATCATGTCCACCAACGTAGGCTTTGTCTCCAAGGATTGACCATTGGTTAGGATACTCATCTGAAAGTGGCTCTTCATCTTCAAGCTCTCTCTCTTCATCTGTTTTTCTAAGAAGCTTTCGGACACTACCAATGTTCTCTTTAAAAATAACAAAGTCATGAGTACTTCCAGGGTAATGTTTTGTTGATGCGGCAAGAGCACCATTTAAATAGTGGGCAGTCTGGGTTTTCAGGCCATATGTCCAGTGTTTGCCTGAGAAGTAGTGCTTGACGTCACTATGTCTACCTGTTGGGCGATTACCTGGATGGAAGTGAACATCTACAACAAGCAGTATGCTTTGTAAATCCTTACACATTACTCCCTTTTCCTGCAATTGTGTCCAAGTATATTTTCGGATGAAGTGCTCTTTTAGTGGTTGGTCAATAGCGTACAAAATCTTATAAAATTGTCTATTTACAGATGATGTATCCAAATTCATCTGAACAGAGAGTTTGGGCCATGTATCCCGGTGTCGTAAATGCATCAAAGTAATTACAAATTGATCAAAGCGAGTGTATTTTGGTTTTGGACCTCTGGCCGACAGTGCTAAAATGGCAGGCTTGCATACTTCATACAGTTCAAAGAGTTCTATAGAGTAGAAGCCAGTTAAAGTCCTCAATCCCTCCTCTCCGTGTCTGCCATTTAGTATTGATTCAAAGAATTTGTTGCGTTCCTCTCCATTTTCGGCATTTTCAAGAATTTGATTCACATCATCCTGGTTGCCTTCATTTTGAGACTCCCGAAACTGTTGGTTTCGGTTGTTCATAGACGCCATTGCAGCATCCACAAGTGCATCAATAGGGTTCCTATTTCCTCTTGGTCTAGCCATGTTTGACTTTGTTTGATATGATCGGAAGCAGAATTAATGAATTTGACCTGTTCAAATAGAAAAAACGGAATCAAAAGGAAATAATTGATTCTAATTCAAAAGTTCTCGGAAATGAACAAAGATTTTATTTTTAACTACTTTAATCAATAATAGACAGATTGAGTTTGGAATTGTGCAAAAACTTGGTCTAATCAACAAACTCTAATATCCACTGTTATCGATTAAGAATATATTAGACAGACTGTATATATCAATTTTAATTCATTCATCCGTACATAGGTCTAATAACTGCACAAGAAGAAGAATACCGATACACAAAAAATGAAAACAACAACATACATACTCAGCATCCTCCTTTTTGCAGCATATGCTACTTGCAGCGTGCAAGATTTAATAAATGCGATGACACCGTCAGGCAACTCGCCAGGATGTATTTCATTCTCGCCATACGTTGACAACTATACACCAAACTATGGGCCTTCACCGCCCGAAAGCTTGATCCGCACTTTGATGGAGAAACTTGTCCAACAATCAGGATTCAGATGCATACACATTTACAACCTTGGAGCCGAAACATACGGAAACATTCTCAAAGTTGCAAAGTCACTTAACGTTAAGGTGCTAGCGAATATCTATATTGACGCTGCATCTCTAACCATCAACAGTCTCCCAGGGGCAATTGCTAACGCAAATGCATATAGAGATACACTCATCGGAATCAGTTGCGGATCAGAAACCATCTACGAGAGCAACAACCCAACTGGCGTCAAGAACACTGTCGCTTCATGCGTGAGGCAATTAAGAAACGCTGGTGTCACTCAACCAATCGGTTACATTGACGTCTTCACAGGATGGTGCGGTGGTGACGAATACCCGTGCAACAACTTCTTTGGTGATTTGGCCGCTGTAGTAGACTTTGTAGGTCTCGATGACTTCCCATGGTGGTCAAACACATACTCCAGAATGTACCCCTGCCAACCAGCATCAAACGCAGCCAACCAAACAATCTTCAGATTCAACGCACTAAGAGCCGCTTCACCCAAACCAGTCATCCTTACTGAATTCGGATGGCCAGGCAACCGCCAAGGTATGGGCGACATTGTCTCCACAGCAAACGTTTACAATGGTCAACAATGTGGTATTGCCAACTTGAACAACCAAAGACAAGTTAATCAACAA
>JAOPGA020000954.1:0-11766 GCA_026419775.2 Acrasis kona
CACACAGGACACAATACGGAACTGCTGCCAATTCCGAAAGTAGTAGGAGTCATGCCGTGTTTCAAATCATGGTTGAACAGTGCGAGAGAACTGCTAACGTCATGATGGACGTCAAGATGGGTAAACTAAGCTTGATTGACCTTGCGGGAAGCGAAAGGGCCAGCGTCACGATGGTACGTATTTACTTTTCACATTTCTTCCAACACCCAATAGAACAGAGGCGCCCGTTTAGTAGAGGGAGCAAACATTAACAAATCCCTCCTCGCTCTTGCCAACTGCATTAATGCGCTCGGTAAAAATAAGGGAAAGGGATACGTACCTTACAGAAATAGTAAGCTCACGAGACTGTTGAAGGATTCTCTAGGTGGAAATTGCAGGACGGTCATGATTGCCAACATTAGGTAAACAATCATCATTCACGAGCGCTAATCCATTTCACAGTCCAAATTCCTTGTGCTACGAAGATAGTTACAATACTCTGAAATATGCCAATCGTGCAAAGGACATCAAGACCACCATCAAGAAGAATGTTCACAACGTCAACTATCACATTAGTAAATACTTGAAGATCATCGATGATTTGAGAAAGGAGGTCGGCGAACTGAAAAATGTCATTTCTGTCAAGGACGCTAGACGTAAGTCGAATCAACCAACATTTAACAATTAATCATTTCAAAGTCAAGGAACAAGTCGACGACTTTTCTCAGAATTATACATTCCAAAAGTCAACACTCAACGATCTGCGCGATCGCATCACCGAACTTCATTCATCAGAAATGGTCCACAGGCGCACGCTAGTCAACATTGAAGAGAACGAAAGACAAAACGCATTGCGTCTGGTTCACATTGGTTCGCAGATTTCGAGATGGGAATTGGAAAATCACGATCAACCACCACCGCTGCGCATTCACACACTAAGACAAGATTCTGATTCGTTGGTGTCGGCCAGCAGAGAATATCACATTCAAAAAGAACAAGAACAATCAAACACGACGCACTACGTTCAGTTGAGCAAATCAGTGATCGACACCATTCCCAAGCGATTACATTCGGACGAAATGAGAACATTTATGGAAGTGCTGATCAAGTGTCATCATCAAGAAGTGTTGAATTTGGATCTCGAAAGAATGGTATCGCATCATCGTGCACGTGGTCAACGCAATCAACAAGTGATCGAAGAGTTGCAGTATGGCATGACGCGCATGGGACAGATTGTGAAAATGTTGTCCGACAGGTTGGGTCAACTTGGACATTTGGACTCCATGGTGAACGAAGAAGTTTTGATCGCACAGAGGTTATGTGAAATGTCAAAGAATGTGGTCGAGCAAGATCAAGCCATCACCATGCAACAATCCATTCATTTGAATGTTCCTGTGCACGTGGAGGAGGCCTTGAGAACGCCCAAGAATATCTTGCCGGAAGCTAAATGTAAATCGCATGCTAGAAACAAGAGTCTCGTACTTACGTCGGCTGGTGGAACTGTTTCGCTTCAAATTCCAAACTTTAAACCTGTCGTACCTCCCATTCCTCTTCATAAAGTGCAATCCGCACCTGTTGTTGTTTTTGAACAAGAATCAAATTATGAATCACCTCCCTCCACACCTCCCAAAAAGTACATTAAGCACGGTCCTTCCACCAATCATGATGACGTTATGGATATATCTCCTAATAATAGTCCTTCTTCTCCCAAAACAACCTCTCACTCCACGTCAATAACTTCCTTTGCACAGCCACGCAATAACAAGAAACAAGTCAACCTACACGAGAAATTCGAAGAGTTGAGTTCAGAGTGGCAGAGCGCTTCATCTAATCAACGCACCACCAATACAAACACCACCACATCGGCACCTACAATCCAACCCATAAACTCGTCTACCATAAGCAACAACAATCTCACCCATGCATCCACCACGTTCTTGAGAGAGCAGATCAATGCCATGCGACCACCACCGAACAGACCTTCCAAAAAGCAACAATCCTCTAGCGGTAAAAGAACACCGAGAGATGGACAGGTCACACCGAGAGGCAACAATAACTCGTCAGCGATGGACACCACACCAAGATCAAATCACAACACAAGCATGGACAACATTATCATGAAGAACACAGACACCTCCTCCGATTCAATACGCACATCATCACGAAGAGAAAAGAAGGTTGGTTTCAATCTCGCATCAACCACACCCGGCACCAACCCTGTATCATCATCCATGCCAACCAACGGAACCGTTCCTAGTTACATGCAAAACACTGCAAGCGCTCAACAACGTGTAAACAACACCATTAGAAGAGAAGTCATTCCATCCCCATCCACATCATCAATGTCATCGAGGCCCACCAGATTAGGATCAGGAAGTTACGATCCCGTCCAAATCAACATTCCCTTCAATTTGGAAGCATGGAAGAATAAGGAAAATACAAGTTTAACATCAACTCCAATCTTTAGTGGATTTTTTGGACCAGCAGCATCTCCTAGATCTGTGGTGGCGCCTCCTCGGAAACAACCAACAACCCCACGGGGTACTGTAATTAGTATGAAACCAACCATTGTTCATCCCTCAAAGTAATCTCTTCATTCTGTTGCTTTATTGTTCACAGATTGTATAAATTAAAATAATTTTGAAATGACATGTTGTGTTATTCTTCTTTCTTGTGTGAAATCGACCTCTCTTTTTAACTTTTCATGTATGAATGTTTGAAAGTAAAAGTATATTACGATCAGTAGTAAATTCTAACAGGGTAACTAATTGTGCTTCAAGTCTTTTCAGAGAGCTGAGTTTGGTGTCATCAGTCTTCACGCTTGCTATTCGTGTGCATGTATTGATCAGTTGAGTTTGCGTCGTTTGAATTATGGTCATGGTCAACTTGAAATTATGTTGATAATAATGAGTTCCGGATGCTGTATGAGACTGGTTTTGCTATAATATGATCGGAACGAGACTATATCACTCGCATTACTTCTCCTCATACTCCGGCAATTTTGATAATTGCTTGACATGTCAAGTCAAGTGTTGTAACACAAAATGAATTTCGGGAGCGAGTCCCACCAAGTCAGCAACACATCGTTGGTGTACGGGGACAAACTTCACTTAAAGTCCTTGTCATCAGATAGATATCTATGCGCTGAGGACAATTACAGCGTAAACATTAACAGAGAAAGTGCCCGGGAATGGGAGACTTTCACGATGGAGAGCAGGTACAAGGAACATGGTCAAGAAGTACGTTATGGAGACCTCATAAACTTGAAGACGAACCACAATACTTTTATCTGTGCAGATGACCAAGGATATGTGGTTGCGGATAGAAAAGAACCACAGGAGTGGGAAACATTTATAATTATCGACCCAAATAACATTTACAACAATAACCTTGTTCCCAGTTGGGGAACGGTGGCATCCTTCAAGTCGGACCACGACAGATTCCTAAGTGCTAACCAGAACGGAGAAGCAACAACTAACCACCAACTCACAGTTACAGAATTCTTCCACGTCATCCAATTTGGACATTCAACAATGACAGTAAACCACCACCGCTCTCTTCACAGAACATTAACCGATACTTTGCCAACCATCACACACGAAGTCAACTACACATTCGAACCCGTCTATACCATACCAGTTACACAACCAGAATTGACTCAACCAGTCAACGCTCCACACATTGAACAACAATCATCCGAGTATGCAAGGGATTCAGCTAAGATAACCGAAGTCATTGAACAGGAAGGAACACATTATTACGTGGTTCAGGTGAATCATGGCCACACCGGACTTCATTACGTACACAGACGTTACAAAGAATTTAACAATTTGCATAACAAGCTAGTCGCAAAATATCCCGAAAGAATGAAAGGTGTTCAAATGCCGTTCCCCCATTTTGTTTCCGCTATAAAGAAGAGCGATGCCACAGTAGAAAATAGAAAAAGTATTTTTAATCATCTTTTGATGCACATCATGTGCGACGACATCCTCATGAGGGATCAAAATGTGATTGAATTTTTGCACGAAAAACTATAAACAATTTTTCTTTGATAAATGTTGATATCTTCTTTTGGTTACTTCTTGACATGGAGTGATGACTTTGTAAATTGTAATCAACATGAGCAAGTCGCTGATACGAGCAATACCAAGACGTGTGTTGATATTGCTGGGAATTGCTACATCTTTGTCTACATTATTCTTGATATACAAATGGATTAAAAGAATATTCTTGAGGAAACATGAACCGATAAATCAGACTGCTGTAAAGAAAGAACAAAGCAAACCCAATAGTAGGGTTGTTATAATGAGTGAATTTGCAGGTTCTTACATTGGAAAAGAATTAACACCAAGGACTTCACGTGGTTTTGTTGTTGAGGTAGATTCGATTAATGCTGATGCTCTTAAGGTGGTTGCCAGCGAAAAGCAATCATTCATTATTACAAGTAGAATATTATATAGTCATCAAACTAACCTAATAAGAAGATGGTGATGTGTATGGTTGTGGTGACAATACAGAAGGTGTGTTTTATGAAACAAAAAAGAAACAAGTATACAAACCGACAAAGCTGCACTTTGTTTCTAATGTCATTGACCTAGATGCACGTCATAACAGGGTTGTAGTGTTGACATCGTCAGGTAAAGTACTCCAATGGGGTGAGGGTCATTCAATCACTCAAGTACCAATCACAAAAAATATAATAAAAGTATTTTGTACAGACAAAATGTACGCACTGTCTGATGATGGAGAGTTGTTTGAGTGGAACCATCTTACAAAGCCAGTGGTTGACTCTTGTTTGACCAATGTTGCATCCTGTAGCTTCTCTGACACTCACAAAGTTATATTGACGAGTAAGCACACTCCTCACTGTTTTTATAATTCTTCGCAGAGAGTGGATCAGTGTACACCTATGAAAGCTTTACAAAATTGTCGTCGCCAGTATTGGCACCTCTTGATAAGGGAGTGATTCAAGTAGCCGCTGGCAATGGATATTACTTGGCTCTAATGAACTCTGGTGAAATTTATGCTTGGGGGGACAACAGCAGAATGTGTTTGGCAAGTAAAGATCCGGGAGCTGTCGCAAATTATATAACAATTAAAGGGTCACCGAAGAGTATTGGAACGTGTTCAGACCAATATTCCTATTGTCTGCTACAAGATGGAACTATTTTAATGTGGGGTAAAGGTCTTTTTGGAAGTCTTGACTTTTTGTTTCTGGGTCGGGCGGACCACAGTACGCCATTTGTTGTACAGCCTCCTTATGATGGATTCCAAATTTCAAGTGTTAGTTTCGGAGATAAGCATGTAATGTTTTTATCAGACAAAGTTTGAACTCTTAACAACAGTTTAATAAAATAGTATGTACATATTTATTTATTCGTCTGCTGGTACGGCAAGGTTTTCTCCAGGTTGGCTTTTACCAATCTCTGGTTGATCTCTAATGGTCATCTTGTGTCTGTATTACAGTTATTGTATTGGGATACTCTGAATTCTTTATACAAACACATACATTTAAAATTACAGTTAAATCTACTGATGTATAATTATGAAGCGAATCAGAGAGTTCATTCGTTACAGAATGTTGAGCTTCTTTTGATTTAATATATGTTAAATCAGATTCAACTTGATGAATAATTCAGATTTGGCGTGCTTAATTCCTCAAACAATTTCTAGGGACATGAAGCTCGGCCAAAAGCAGATAAAAGCAAACTAAAAGCAAACTAAAAGCAAACCAAAAGCAAGATTACAAATATCAAACTGAAGACTATAAATAGATGGATTTGCAGCAAATGAACTCAGCAAATTATCATCAATCAAATGACAAACAACATCTCTGCAGAATACAGCAAACATGGTATTAAAGCGTTTGGAGTTTCGCTCAACGGGGATAACACCCATGGGTCTTTTGGTAGAACGATTCTGCCTCAAACAACAGTAAACAGCTACAGTGCTGGCGCAACTTTACCAATCAATAACAATAACGTGATGGGCTTTGATATGAATTCAAAGAGATACAAGGATCGTGATAGTGGGGTAAAATTCGGAAACAATAAGATTGAAGTTGGATACATGCACAAGATTAATGATTCAGCTTCTGTTGGCATCAGTGCCTATCGTTCTGGGAATAAATCGACACCATTCAAAGGAAAACCTGACTCTGGCGCCATGATTGGATTTGGCTTCAGGTTTTAAGTTGTAATGTTGGTCCTACCGCCAACCAAACTGTGTGGGTTTTACTATTGACAATAAAGTTTATGGGTTTTTAATTTATTTATTCTGTCGAAAGTTTTCATCTATTTTAAATTGTAACCCAACTTTGAATGAACAAATGAACGAACCAACAACTCAAATTCAACAATACATTGGGTACTGTGGAGGCTATGTACCTTTCCAAGGGATACGGAGAAATGCTCGACCAAATAAAGAATATTACGTTTTGAGATTATGGTTTATTTTACTTGAAGGAATGTACAGAGTTTTGTTAATCGCTATTTTATTCATTGATTCTATACCTTGAAACCATTAGCGTCCCAAAACGTAACGTTCGATGGTTTAGTGTCAAGGTGATAAATACGCGGTTGACAATACACTCAGACCTATAGTTAGTTGTTCGAAATTTTCGCTGCTTCTTTTAATAATTTCGATCGTATGAACATCATGATCTTTGACCGGTTGATCGAATTCTGACCAATGGTCTGATGTTCCGATGATTGGTTCAGAGAATGCAGGTTCTAACAGGGTCTCACTCGATAACCTAGGATTCATGTATATACAGGTTTGAGTTTGTGATATTGTAACAATCCATGATAATTAACTCGTGCTCATTTGTTTTATAAAACGCTAAGCCTTGCTCTCCATCATTGGCTGTGTCAATTGAATAATCTACATTAATGTCCTATTTCTTTATTAATGATCGCCTTTGTCGCCATCCTTACAATCACTTTTTGATTGATTTGATTTTTTCCCCTAGTACCTTGAACAAAGCAGGTGGCACATCAGGAGTTAATGATTGACCGCTTATGGGTGATAATTGGTCTAGTTTTGCTGTTATGGTTGAGCAATTATTGCTTGTTTTTGTTTCTTCAAGAAAACTTCAACAACAACAACCGATATTTCTTTTATCATCGAAGCGAATATTTATAAAATAAGCTATTTATTAAAATTCTACATATTCATTACTCTATCATATAAACTTCTAGAACGTCTTAACACTGGAGTTGACGTTGACTCTTCTAGAAGAGGTGACGATGTTGAGACAGCCTCTTCTGTTGAGATTGGATCTTCAGATTCTGCTGGGCTCAATGTAGTTGCTGGCAACAGAGTTTGTGTTTCGGTAACAGTAAGTGTAGGTGTTTGAGTTGGTGTTGATGTAGGTGTAGCAGTTGGAGTGGGTGTTGAAATTGGTTGACCTATTCCCATAAAATCTACGACTACATCAGCAGTAACTGGTTTTGCAACTCCAACTTCATATTCATGTACAATAGACCCTCTGAAAACAGGTACCACATCGCAGAAAGCAGCAGCAGGAACTGAACCCACAACAGGTAATAAGGAGTTGGCGGATCTCAGTACGGAAGGTTTACGTATTAAATCAGATGCGTTGCTGTTGATTTCGTTCAAGTAATATAGAGGTGATTGCTTGAAGATGCCAAAACCGTTTTCTACAGATGATAGTAAATTAGTTGAAATGCCAGATGTGAAGGTTACTAAGCTTCCTTGAATTTGTGAAAATTGAGAGGAAGAGAGTAAGTTCGATTGATTGAGTGATCTTGAGAAGGATCCTTGATTGACTGAATGACAAAAGGATAAGTATTGGATTGCGCTTGAAGTGACGTCTGATTGAATTGTCGCTTCAAATGTGATCGTGATTGATGGATCGTTAGAGGCTAATGAGAAAGTGTATGATACATCTAGTGGCAGATATGTTGTGTTTGTTCTGATTTCATTAATAAAGTCGGTAACGTTTTGTAATGATGTAACATTTTGCAAAGAAGTCACATTTTGGATCACGATGACGGTTGTGTTTTGTAGACTTGTCTCGTTGAAAATCGTTTGTGTTGAGTTTTGTAGTGACGTCACGTTCACCAGTGTTGTGATATTTTGTAAGGAAGTGACATTAACTTGCACTGTGTAGTTTTGAACTACCACGAATGTAAGGTTGGTTGATAAAGTGGCTGCAACCTTTGCATCTTCAGTTCCATTGAAATAAGTGTCCAAGGATTTGATAGTCCAAGTTGCATTTGAAAGGCTTTGTGCAACGCCAGTAACAATGTTGGCAGTGCTTGGTAGTGATGCAGTCACCAAGTTGGTCAACTGGCTGAGAGAATAGATTTTGGAGTCATTCAAAGATTTGCTTCCATCATATGAATAGCAAGGAGAGAATGAAATAGACAAGGCACCGACGAGTATATCACTCAATGTTGTGTTTGCATTCAATGTATTGTTTCCATTTAGTGTGTAATTTCCACTTAAAGTGCTGTTTGAACTTGTGTTAGTGTTACTGTTTGATGCAACTCCATTGAAGTTATAAATGCACAAATCCTGTGCAGATGCACCATTGGTTCTTGATTGCGCAGGTACAGTACTAACAAGACCGCCAATAAGGTTATTGGAGACAATAATTCCATTTTCCGTGACCTTGTAGGTGACATTTTGTGCAATTGCTAACCCGATGACAGCAGCGAGTAGGAGGACGGTTCTAGTCATGTATAGTGGTGTTGATGTGTTTTGTTTTGTGATGGTTGCTAATTAATTGACAGGTTGAATTTATACTCAATCGAACACATTAAATATTGAACAATTTTTGGATCTAAATTCACCGTATGGTTATCTTCCCCATTCCTTTTATATAACAAACATATTATTAGATCAATTTTGAAGTATTCGAAAAGACATGATCCGACGCTTCCTACGGAAAATAGTTTTTAACGCGACATTTTTAAAAAAATTTATTATCATGGTATAAACAAGTAATTTACCAACTAACATAATGCCACAAAAGAATATTGCTGATCCTCGACCGAATTGTAGCAATTCATTCCTGATGAGTAGTGAATATACAAAGTAAGGCCAAGGTGGTCAACTACTATATCCTGGTACATTGAAAAATGATGCGATGGACAGTGTAGTGTTTGTATTACTAGTAATAGTATTTTCGATTCTTGTCATTCAGCCGAACTCAATGAACATTATACCTTGATACTACAAACCTCCAACATGGATGCAATCGACGTCAATCTAACCGTAACAGTCTCTGATTTCTCATTAGGTCTCATATAATTGGTAAAGAAAGTCAACAACACAGTAGTTCCACCAGATAGACTCTTCTGATGATTTTTAAAATAATTAATCATCACCTTATAGGTACCACTCGGTGCCACTTTCAACATATACTCCTCAGGGCCATATCCCTGTCTAAAATCCTTGCTCACATGTCCACCAATCGTTGTATCTCTACGACTATAACAAGCAGTTTGTCCATTAGCAACGCCCTCGTAGACATGCAAATCAACATCAGTGTCATTTGTATCCCACGCCATACTTATTCTCAAATCCAAATCCATTTTATATCTAAAGTACTCGTCGCAAACATATAAACTACTGTCCTTAGTCAACAAGTGATTCAACTCAATCAACGCAGTCACTTCAATTTCTTCAAATCTTTTATCCCATCTTTTATACACCACCTGATTAAGCAAATCAGCAGCCTCTGTTAATTTATTCAACTTTTCTTTAATCAACGCCAAATCACGATAGCTCTGAGGTTGGTCAGGTCTCATTTTGAGTACCTTTTCGAACAGGTACTCTGATTCGAGATATCGCTTCGATTGATCTAAGCGATAAGAAACAATACGTAACAATTGTTCGCTATCTAATTCCAATTCCAAAATGTTAGTTAGAATGGTTAAACCTTGATTTTGTTTAGACTTGGAAGATAAAAAGTAATCGGCTACATCCAAGAAGAATGCAGGTGATGTCGAGTGATTATTGCGTAGAGATAGATAGGTACGATATGGATCATTTGCTTCTTTGATTCTACCTAGATACCATGTGGAATCAAAATTTTCAACTGAGATGGAAGAAGTGTTGATGGCTTCTCGTTGCGGCATTACTTCGCCATTAGTTGGAGATTGTCTTCCTGAAACTGCACTTTCTTTTTTGGATTCCTTTTCTTGTACTTTATCTCTTGGAGCACTATTAGCGTAAAGTGGTATTGGACCTCCAAAACCTGATGGAGGTGCAACACTCTCGCTTGTTGGCGGTGGAGGTGGAGCAACACTCAGTTTTTGAGAAGGTGAAGGTGGTGGAACACACATGCCTGGTGGTAGTGGTGCAATGCTCTTATATGCTGGTGGTGGTGCACTTCTGCTTGATGCAGGCGCAGGTGATGAACGTGCATATGAATGTTCAGGTGGTGGACCTAGCGATTCCTTGCTACTAAATATTGATCCCGAATACATACGACTCTCTGAAGGTGGTCGGCTTTGTGATCTTGCGTTTGTAGATGAGTATTTAAGCAAATATTTTCTTTCAGAGTTGACCAACGCATGGTTCTTTTCGTACCAATCTCTTCGCAACTTCCACATTTTTTTAACAATTTCAATCTTGGCTTGTTTATCGTGCTCTGTTGCTTCTTCCTGTCTCTTTACCTCATTTTCATAATCCTTCACCATTTGAGTTAATTTCTCATGAGGTCTGATTTTGTGTTTAATGTATTGTTGTGATGTTTCCAATACGATTAAACTGGTCTCTGGAGTGACAATTTTCCAATCTATTGCTAATTGTTTTAATTGGTCGGAGAAAATTTCTGGGAATGCGCTCATGCAGGACAACTTTTGTTTGACCCATAGGTGAGCGATTACATTTTCTTTATCGTTTACTTTTGTGTCTGAAGGGGATGGATGAATAGTGATGGGAATCGTAAATGTTGAATTGTTGGTTTGGTTTCCATTCTTGAAAATGCAAGTCATTTCGGCAACGTTAATGTTTGGTTTTAATTTACCGTAAATGTGAAAGTAACCGTTATTGGTATCAATGACAACTGGTTCGTTGGGGTAGATTTCTTCCAACTGTTCTGGTTCGTAATCGCAAGTTAAGAAGATAAGAACAGGTTGTGTTATCACGTTAACGATGCGTTCGTGTGATAAAGTGTATCCGTCATAAAATGCACCGCCGCTCTTGGTTGCAACGTGTGTCAAGAGTTGTGAATTGCAACTTGGTGATGTGTTGATAATGTATAGTGGAATGGAGTAGGTTGTGGATGGGGTAATGTCTGGTCCTATCGTGTGTTGTCCATCGGTAAACGCGATACAAAGTTCACATGAGGGATCCAATAGTTCATCTAACTGGTCCAAGTTGGTTGCGCCGTCGAAAATGGTCTTTTCAAGAGTTTGTAAAGCTTCAGAAACGCTTTTTACTTGTTGGCCTGTGATGAGATCTAAACTAAAAGTGGTGACTAAGAGTTCAGCTTCCTGTGCATGCTTTTCTAAAATTTTTTTTTAGCAATATAAGATCAGTCGGTAGTTGTTTGCGTCTGCTGTAGCTTGCATCGTATAAAAATTTGTATCTTTTTACTAAGTGGTAGTGCTAATTGGTGGACTGTTGATTTTTCATTCTTGCACAAAAAGTAATCACCTTGTACCGTTACTTGATCGTCTTTTAGTGTTTCGCTGCTCTTTGATCAGGATGGAGTTCACTTGGGTTAATTGTGATGGATCGAGTTGAATCAATTTCTTGTTACCATTGGAGTGAATTGTAGCTTCGAAAGGAATAGTCTCTTCAAGTCCG
>JAOPGA020000955.1:0-22649 GCA_026419775.2 Acrasis kona
AAATGTTGTGGTTTAAAAGTCGCTTTTCATCAGATTCATCAACGAAAGTAAGGGGTGCAAAACTAAAATCATCAATATCCAATGAGTTTAGTGGAAAGTTAACCTCCTGTTCTGGGTTCAATTCATTGCTTGTCATCTACTTTACAACCGTTGTAAGATATGGTGAAGCCACTGTTGAGGAGGTTTGGAGACTTGGTTGTGTTCTTGTACTTCATCACTCACATACCGATAACAATATTGATTGACTCTCAAGTACTACTACGCAAAAGCATCACCTATCACCCAGCAATATCGTCAGTATTCGATGATTACAGCGTCAACTTCCAGGATAAATTGGTCACTAATGCACCACTGTGGTTTCAAGTTTTCACACTATGCGAACTGATTTTACAACTTCCCTTCTTTCCAGTCGCTGCGTACGCCTACTACAAAGGTAAGCCATAACGTCGCATCTTACATGACAAAAATAAGGAAAGAATTGGATTCGCATACCTGCTATAGTGTATGGAGTTCATGTGGTGACTACTTTAATCCCAATTTTGAGTACACAGTTCTTTGATCCAGAATACAGACCAACAAGTAACATAGTACTTCTAGGACTGTCTGCCATATACTCCATCTACTTTTTCATACCATTTTACATTGTTGTCACAAACGTACTGTATGAAAAGCCCTTTGGCGACGAGCTTGTGAAGAAAAAGAAACAATAATCAAAATAAATACTTTCAAATTACTTAATCTTCTATTATTTGGAATCACACAGATTTGATCATTTGACATTCACATAGCACACTCAGAAAAGAAGCATGGAACTGTACTATTGGATCATCAAATTTGATGAATACAGGATATCTTGTTTAACATACAAAAGCCGGTAGCGGGAATCCGTTTTTATGAGACCATCCGGAGTTCTAATTGAATCATCGATTGTAAGAAGAATCAATGAACAACACAATCGCTGAGAAGGGAAACATAGTGGATCAATGGATCTTTAACTCTTACTCTCATTTGTTAAATACATACCCAGAGTTCGTTGTTAAGGTAGTTCTGCCCTTTTTAAGCATTGTTGGTTCATATGCACTCTTTTGTGGATTTATGTTTTTGTTGGAATACCTAGACATTGAATTGATTAAGAAGTATAAAATACAACAAAAGGTAAAATACAGTGTTCGATTACCTAGTGTAACATAAATTAGAAATTCAATGACAAAGCGAGCTTAATTAAGGCAGTCAAATATCTTGCCTTCAATTATTTCGTCGTGATTCTACCTATGTACATCTCTTTCTTCTCAATCATGAGCTTTTTTGGATTCAGCACTGAACCCTCAGACATACCTTCGTCGTACACAATGGTATGGCAGACGATTGTATTCTTCTTTTTAGAAGATTTTTGTCATTACTGGTTTCACAGGTGGCTTCACACAGAGTTTGGATACAAAAACATTCACTGCGTTCACCACGAGTTTACTGCACCCAGCGCGCTAAGCGCCTCTTACTCTCATCCTGCGGAGGTTGTGATACAAGGAATGGGTACCTTCATGGGACCAATACTATTCCGCCCACATCTTATTCTCCTAGTGATTTGGACCAACTTGAGACAATTCTCAGCCATCGACTCACACTGTGGATATGACTTTCCATTTGCATTAAACAACATTCTACCAAGCGTGTTCGGAGGTGCAGACTTTCATGACTTCCACCATAGAACATACAATGGAGCATATTCCTCGAACTTTATATTTTGGGATAAATGGATGGGAACTTGTGGCTCATACTTTAAAAGCAAAGAAAAGAGAATAAAAAAGCAGTAGATTGATTTTATATATTTGTATTTAATTTTGTCGGGTGGAAACCCATGCAACACTCTCCTCTTCGTCCTTTTGGCGCGGAATAAAGTTGCCATCGTTGGTTTCAAAAACATATCCTGTTCCCTCGCATAATCCGTCCTTAATGTAATTGTTAATTGCTCTCCTGGCCACTACCAACAAGAAGGAAAATATACAAATAATTAACACACCACTCGAAAGTAGAAGAGCAATTCTCATTCCCAAAGAATTCTCGCTGGCCTTGTTAGTTATAATGTCTGCAAAGTCCATCACAGTTGTTCCGATATATAAAAACAGAATAATACCTGGCGTCATACCCACCCAAGAGGCTTGGACATAGGCAGAAAAAGTAACGCTGGTCAAAGCCAATGCATAATTTAACAAATTAAAGGGAAGAAGTGGCGTTAATCGAAGCAGAAGCACGACTTTCCAACCATCTACTGCTATTGCTTTGTCTATGGCATTGAATTTTGGATTTTGTTGGATTCTTCTTTTAATTGGTCCCCTCAATAGAGATCTACCTAATAGGAATGACATACTTGCACCCAGTAGACTACCGACTGATATGATTGGAAATCCCCTCATGATGCCGTAAATGAAACCAGCAGCAATGGTCAATATGGTACCAGGTACGAAAAAAACTGTTGATATAGCATAAACTCTGATATGGATGAGGTTATTGGTCGCGAGTATAAGACAAACCCAATGAATGTTAAAGCACCATAAATTCCCTGGTCTCTGACCCACTCGAGAAAAAAACTCATATAAAACACAATATATCGCCGCAGAAAAACAAAACACAACACCGCTGCTACTATTATGAAAAAAATAAATAGTAATTTTAACCAAGTTCTCCAACTCCAATCTCGTATTCCATTAGTAAAGTTATGTATACGTTGGGACATGCGCTGAATGAACGTCCCCCTATATTTTGTTCGTCTTTTTGAGTTCTGTCTAATTCTCAACTCCTCTTGGACACGAAACAAATTTTTGGATAGTTCACCGTACTTGTCCCGACGGCGAATACCGAACAATGCGTCATATGTATCGTCTTTGTTCGCCAGTGTCAACACATCTTCCATATTATTTGTAAAGATGTTATTCCGACACTCCTAGGAGTTTGTTATTGTAACATATTAACTCCGCCAAAACATAAAGATGGATTGAAATTTTTATATCAGCATAATAAAAACAAATGTCGAAACCCATCAACACAGCACTTGTCGGATTTGGATTCTCTGGTCAAACATTCCACGGCCCCTTTTTATCTGCTTTAGAGCAGTTTGAGGTTGTATCAGTCCTTTCCTCACAACCAGATAAAGTTAAACAAAAATTCCCAAACGCTACTGTCTCGTCAAGTCTGGAAGAAGTACTCGCGACCGATGTAGAGCTTGTAGTAATTACTACACCCAACACACTCCATTTTGAACAAGCGAAAAAATGCATAGAGGCAGGAAAGCACATTATTGTAGAGAAGCCCTTCATGATTACATCCAAAGAAGCACAAGAGATTGCAGATTTGGCAGAAAAGAAAGGTGTATTGCTATCAGTCTATCATAACCGCAGATATTCTGATGACTTGTTAACTTTGAAATCCCTGATCAGAGACGGAAAGATGGGAGAGTTAATTTCGTTCGAGGGGCACTTTGACCGCTTCAGACCAGAAGTAAGAGATAGATGGCGTGAGAGGGATCTACCAGGATCTGGAATGCTTTACGACTTGGGCTCACATTTAGTAGATCAGGCCGTCCAACTTTTTGGAAGACCAGACAAGGTATATTGCGATTCTATCAAACAGCGTAATGGAGCTCAAAGCGACGATTACTTCCACATGGTCCTATACTTTGGTAACAAGAGGGCCATCCTTCATTCGTCCGTTCTTGTACCCAAAGCGCCAAGCATGATTACTGCACACGGAACCGGCGGTAGTTTTTATGCCTTTAACATTGACCCCCAAGAGGCACAACTCATTGCAGGAGTCATCCCAACCGACGATTCATTTGGAACAAGAACCGACAAAGGCGAGTACACAGATAAAGATGGGGTCACCACACCGTTGAGCTACGAGAAGGGCGCCATGGTTAATTACTTTAAAGAATTTGCAAATGCTGTCAGAAATGGAGGCCAAGTCCCGGTGACCCCTAAGGATGCTGTTACTGTAATAAAGATTATAGAAACTGCAGCAGAGAGTGCGAGAAGAGGTGCCGTAATTGACTATAGCGACTAAAATGTAATAATAAACATTCTTTCACTTGTCAAAATATAGAGTTGATCATGCACAAGTTGGAAATTCCAAGAAGACATTAAGACATTATGCCTTTCCGATATTTGGCGAAGGAACATGTTTTGTGTAACATTGGAACATTGACCGTAAAACAAGAAGCTAAAAATAACACTGCAACTAGTAAACTAGGTCCTTGGTGTCCCGTAGCAAAAAAATTCCGAGCTGCATTTTAATGGCTTATGCACCAACTGAATCGTCACTAAGGAGAATTAATCATATAATGAATATACTTTCACGCCCGGTATGATGTGACGAGACCTACTAACGTTGCCGCTGCACAGTATGCACTCAACACGAGAAATTCAAGAGTGAGAAATACTGCCATTACACACAGAATGTTCGCTGACAATAGCAATCAAAACGAAACTACACCTTCGAAAACTTCGAATATAATAAATGCGGTCTTGGATAAAATCAAAAGACGATCTTCATCAACACCGCGAAGTCAGATAAGAAATACATCTCAAGTTTCGAATGTCTCGACACCCAATAAAAGTTCTTATCTCGCACTTCTTAATTCAAAGTCTGAGACGTCGCCGCAATCATCTCCAAGATCGCCGGATGCGAGCACTAGAAGTAATTCTCCCAGGTCCACAACAGACATTGCGACGCCATTTTATCGTAAGATTATAGACCAAAAGTCTTCAAATGTACTTTTCGATGCGCAACCGCGGAAAACACAGAGGAGCAAAACACCAACAACAAGAAGCTATAGTACACAAGCACTCGATTCTTCCATAACGTTAAAAAGTAGAGAGAGGGATAGAACTTTACCAGTAGTTTCTTCTTCAAAGTTGGGTAGAACTGGGCTTGTTAATCTTGGGAATACGGTAACTAAATAATACATCACGATCTAACCTTCTTTAGTGCTTTATGAATGCATGCATCCAGTGTCTTTCCAATCTATCGGAGTTAAGGGATGCTTTCGAAAGCAAAAGTTACGACGGTCAACTCGCATCTTCATTTTCATTATTGATAAGAAGACTATGGAGTGGAGCAGATACTTTTGAGCCAAAGCAATTCAAAACAGCAGTCTCAAAGTGGGCACCTCAATTTTCCGGATACAGGTAGGGTTTGATCTTGTCATGATGGTTGCTCATTATTAGACAGCAGGACAGCCAAGAGTTTTTGAGATTTTTATTGGACGGTTTACATGAAGAAACCAACAGAATCAAAAAGAAGGTTCCGTACGTTGAATTAAAGGACATTAAAGATGAGAGCGACCTTCATAAAAGCGACAGGTGGTGGAGAAATTATAAAGAGCGCAACGACTCAATCATTACCGATCTGTTCGCTGGCCAGTTAAAGAGTACCTTAAAATGTGGAATGTGCGGCAACGTATCAACATCTTTCGATCCATTCATGGACGTGTCGCTTCCCATTCCTTCAATTGTAAGTTTTTCTTTTACATCTCACTAACAGTCAACAGAGTAATGATCAGTCCTTCAGACATTATTATTCACCATACAAAGACAACCATAAATCTTTCGAACTTTCGGAGTGTTTTGAAAAGTTTAGTGAAAATGAGTTGCTGATTGGACACGAACAAGTTTACTGCTCAAAATGTCAGAAGCATCAAAGCACAACAAAAGAATTACGTTTATTCAGACTACCAAAAATACTCGTTGTACATTTAAAGCGCTTCAGCAACACCGATAAACTTTTAAACGAAGTGAAATTTCCACTGGTCGGACTTGACACATGTGACTACTTGGATAAATCAGCACATTCCATTAATAAAAATACAAAATATAATTTAACAGGAGTCATTAAGCACATGGGTGGTGTTGGCGGTGGTCACTATACTGCAACATGTATGCATTGCGATACGAATGAGTGGTTGGACTTTAACGATTCTATTGTGAAGAGGAGCAGCGAGATGAGTACAAAAGGACCCTCTACTTATGTGCTTTTCTATAGCATGCAGTGATGTAAACATTGTATTAAATTGTAATTAATATTATATATCTCGTCGGACCATGTCCGGATTTGTTCTAATTGTTTTTGTAAAAACACAAACAGATAGAAACTCCAACATGTCAACAACCCCTCAACACACGTACAGGCATTGTATATTTTTAGGACAGCCTGGTGCTGGGATGAGTACTGCAGCCCACACATTATGTAAAAAAATAGGAATGACTTATCTCTCGGTCTCACAACTATTAGAGATGGTCATAGAGGGCGACTCACAAACAGCAGCTACGGTTAGATCACATTTGAATAGTTCTAAGATTATAACGGATCAATTGTTTGTTCAATCAATTGTTGAAGTGATAAAATCTGGTAAATGTAGGAATGGGTTTATTCTAGATGGCCTTCCAAAAAATATATCACAAGCCAAACTCGTATGTGAAGCATTAATTGATTCGCAGGTAATTAACATTGAATAGTTGGACGAAATGCTACAGAATACAAACATTCGGATAGATGCAGTGTTTAATTTTCGCGTATCGGACGAACAACTTCTAATCAACAGAATGCGAAATTCTTTGATACATCAAACAAGCGGTAGAATTTATGACTTGTCCAGAAAGTCACCCAAACATGCAGGCAAAGATGACGAAACAGGACAAGAACTTTGTCATCGATATACTCTACAGAACACTGAAAAGAGACTATGCTTGTACAAATTATTTTCCGAACCATTGTTGAAACATTATGCACACAAGCTTATACAAGTAGACGCAGACAAACCCATTACACATGTTTGCAAAATCCTTTTACAATATTTACCGAAACCTCGACCTTGGTACAGCCCATTTGGACTATTAGACACAAAAACAAATTGGATACGCATAATGCTTGCAATGTTGAGTATAGTTACATACATTTTTATAAATAGAACATTATTGTAATACATTGTTTCTTTTCTTTGTGCAAATGATTTACCTCTAGGCTTCTCTTTTTGTACACAAAAAAGTAAATTAAAGAAAAATTGTTAAGTTTAATTTCAATACTTTGCAACTCTAAACTCCGAGTCTACATCATCCTTACACTATTGTCCACAAAATACCAAGTAGAATTCTTTTCAAAGTAATTCAAAATAAAAATCATACACTTACGGCTTATTCAAAGTCTTTTCCTAAAGCTTTTCCAGAAAATCTTACAGCATATAATTTGGTGCTGTCCCCTCCATAATTGTCTTGAACCAAAATCTAGAGGAATTAAAAACTAAAATTGGAGCACACGTACTGATAATGTGGAGACGTTACTAAATTTTCTTGACCCTAGGTTAAATGGTGTGGGATTTTTCTCTGTGACATCAGAGTGTGATAGACCAATATCCTTTTGTGGTTTAGTGGATAGTGCATCATCAAGGTTCATGTCTTGTTTGTTTACGAATAGCTTGACTAATTGAGGACATGAATCTGGTAGAAGAGGTTTAGTTAAAGCGCAAAAGTAAGCACCTACCATCTTGAGGTGCAAAGAATTCGATTTGTGTGAGGTGCACTTCTTCAACAAATGGAATATGAATTAAAAGTAGTTCATCACTTCCACTTTCAAGGTACTTATTATAGTTCAGTTCAATTGCATTCGAGTTTTGAATCAGATGTTTGACTGTGTGATAGGTCGACTGGTTGATGCACTCAACTTTACTTTCATCAATTTTCTGCATAATGTCACATGATTCTTCATTGTCGTTCTCGCTGCTGAACAGGGTAGAGAAAATCTTCGCCAAGACATTAAAAATCGTCATTTTAATTTTAGTTTCTATTATTATAATAATTTTTAGCTCCTATTTTGTCAAACAAGGTTAAATTCCAACAGCTTTATTATTGTTGTTTCTAATTGTATTCAACATGAATATATAGAATTCAGCGTTGCTTATGATGAAGGTCCATTTGTGCTGTTTTAGTTTCTGCTGGTTGTTCTTTACAAGAGTCGTCATCACTTCCCGGACTGGAAGATTCACTTTTCAATACAGGCAGACGACGTTCCAACTGCTTACAATCTACTATCAAAGCTCTTCAAAGACAGCGGCTGTCGATTTGGAATGAAGGCCACATATCCCGAGCGTTTATCTGCTTGGCCAGCTCACATGAAAGGTCGTGAAATCACATTATACATTTATCAGCACTACACCAGCCAAGATACAACCAAAGTCGTTCACTATCGTAAAATGCCATCAAAGAAGAAATTTCCAGTCCTATCAACATCAAAAAGAAATGCAGTAGATCAAAATCTATTTCAATCTTTTGACCTGTCTATCGAGGACGAGCACCCGTGGGTCTTTTATAGAGAATTCATCAGAAACGCAGAATCCATTTTGGCAGAAAATAAAATTAGATCGAACGGATGTGCGGCTGGGGACAGATGGTTGGGAGGTAAGTATTCTAGTTTAAGAAACGAAACTTTTGTAACGGTCGACGATAAGAGCATTTACCCTCCAAACCAATGTGGGTACAATGGTTGTAAATACGTTGATAATGTTTTTAATAGAATAAAGAAATGGAACAGTCCACTTACCAAGAGGAAAGATAAAAAAAAAATATTAAAATTGATTTAAACATTTACATTCTTTTTTAAACATAATTGATTGTTCAACATCAAAGTACATATGATCTTTTTGATAATGTGATAGACCACACTATAGTGAAGTTTTTATTGTGATCAATGAATACCCCGTTGGATTGATTAGGTAAGTGGACGACGCAAAAATTCAACAAAAGTTTTGAAATTCAAGTTCCAAATTCACTTTTACGCGTTCTAAATATAACACAAACCAAACAACACAAATGAAAAATGGAACAACAAACCCAACTCTACTCCTATCAATCTTGCGACTCATGCAGAAGACAGCATAAGAAGTGTGACAAAGTACTGTCGGGGTGTAGTCTTTGTATCTCGAAAAACAAAAAATGTGTATATGGAGACGTTGTGAGCAAAAGAGGACCAAAAACAAAAGCAACTAAAAAGCTCTTGGATGATATAAGTGACGATATGTTAGGCCAAAAAGACGTTTCGGCGAAGAGCGAGTCCTATACCAACGCATACTCTGAAATTTGTTACGTCATGCCAATTATAAAGAAAGAGAGCACAGTTCGCATCCTAAACCGCATTCAAAACAACACTAAAATTGATGAAGAAGACCCTTCATTTAAACAGGAAGAAGTGGCTTTCGTCTACGCCATACTATCCGTTGTTGTTATGTGTAACAACCCTCAAGTAAGCAAAGAGCACTTTGAAAAAGCAAGAACGATCATTTCCCCTCACCTCGACGAGTTGTTAGATAACTTTGCAGTAGCTTCTTGCTGCATCTACCTTGGTATATGGAGCTCTTTCCAAAATCAAATAAACAGGTCCAAATTCTACCTAGGAAACGTACATAACTTTATAAATTATCAAAAAAGTGTGAATGCCGGTGACTATCGACTTCATTTTATTCAAAATGAGTACGCCACCATGGTCGATATATTAGAGCAGGGAATGGACATGCAACGACTCTTTGATGACTTTGTATATAGACATTATGCGTTACAAGATTTTTATACAAAGAACCCCAGTGCAAACGGATACGAACAACCACCTCCATTCTACGATTCTTTTCTATCAGTACAAGACGTTGAAAGCCTATCGAATGCAAACGTGGAGAGTTCCGAATCTCTACAGAGAACATCAAAAGCCATTTATCACTTTTATGAGCGACTAAGTCCCTACTTTTGCAGCGACCAAATCAACGAAAGAAGAACCGTAACAATGTTAATTACACACGGGGCGGAATTACAACGTTATCAAAAAATGGATAGAGGTGATTTGGCAAGGAGACATGCCGACAGGATTTCTACCATCATCACCACTAGTAATTTGATTGACTTTAGAGTGACTGGAGTGCTGTTGAAAGCAGCCGCTAGTGTACATTTGTTGGAGATGGAAAATTGTGTTGATGATAACGATAGGAGAGATTTGTTGCAGCAATTAAATAATGATTACAATTCTATTTGTAGACTATCGGAACTTTCTGGTTTGTGGAAGACGAGGTTGGAAGATGTACGAGTAAAGTTGGAAAATGTGATTTGGATGCAGACGAATAACAATAACATCACGTCGAATCAAATGTATAAAACAACACTGGAAGGTAATTTAACTGGAAGCATGTTGTTTCAAGATGAGGATAATTTCCTCACCAAAGATGATATAGAAGCTTATATTAATAGTTTTCATCAAGAATCATTGTTTTGAGAGTTCATTTTGTACAGTTTAATAAATTCTACTTTGAAAAATAATTTAAAAACATTTTATTTTACATTTTAAACAACGACAACTGCTCTCATGCTTGTGTATCTTCTTTCTAACATTATCATACAGAGTGAAAGCGATTGTACCAAAAATGGCTGCTTAGTTTTGAGTTCGAATGTCTTTCGTCCCTTGTTTGTTAGACTTCCAACAACTCCTCCTGACTTTTTGAAGATCCARTCTTTTCCGTACATTCCTGACATTTTAATAACTTCTCCGGCGAAAGCATAATAGTTGAACTTGCGCTCCAATGACAACTTGAAGCGTTCCTTGCATCTAGCTACCTTTCGGCCGCTTCTTGATATGCTGTACGTTGGATGAATGTGTAAATCGTCCTTGACTATACGTGAAATGGTTTGGTTGTTCTTGTCCTTGATGATGATGCAAGAGTGTAGAAGTAGAACTGCTTTATAGGCAAGATTTCCTGACGCATCTAGAATGCTGACTGTATAGGTCAAGTTCTTCAAATCACCGACTCTGATTTCAAACTTGATTTCATCAGCAGGTGCAGTGGTTGTCACAACAGGTGTTGTCTTCACCTTCTCTTTTTCCTTTTGGTCAATTTTGTACTTCAATCTTTCAAGATCTAGATAGTGCTTGATGACTTTGTCCATATCGCTGTCATAAGAATCGAGAAGGTTTCTATTCTTTGTTTCATCAGTGAACCCTAGACTGTTTAGTCTTTGTAGGTGGGATTGAAGCTCGGTTTCTTTATTAACCTTTGGGTTGGAGTGGAAGTCGTCTGAGAGACTTGTTTTTCTGTGGAATTCATTGAAGAAGTCATCAATATCACCTATAGGCTCAGAGGTTCCGTCGGAAACAACTGGTATGTTGTCATAGAAGCTGTCAACGTGGAAGTGTTGACGTTTCTTTGGCTCAGGGACAACTTGGTTGGGCTCCAAGTTTGAAAACCTTCTTATTTCAGGAAGGTCTTCACTTGTCATGTCATTCTGATAAAATTGCACGGGAAGTTGGGTATCACCTCCTTCGTACACATAACTAGTTGGTGCTACGCTTTGGTATTCAACGAATCCTGCTTGATTGTCGAATTGCTTGGGCTCAACAACCTGGTCGTAGTGGCTGTCGTCGAATGGATTCATATATAATTGCTCTCCACGAGAGTATCCTTGTTGATGGTTCATGATTTGTTGTGTTTTTTTGTACTTTAGAAATTATAAAAAGAAACTGTTT
Source organism: Acrasis kona (assembly GCA_026419775.2). Taxonomy (NCBI): domain Eukaryota; phylum Heterolobosea; class Eutetramitea; order Acrasida; family Acrasidae; genus Acrasis; species Acrasis kona. Next base: position 11,539 of record JAOPGA020000955.1, read on the forward strand.
TTTATAACTTGCTATTTATTGTCGTAAATGTTTATTAATAGCTTTCAATGAATATAATTAAATATCCCCGCTCCCTCTCGGGATAATACCAACTAAAACTATCATGTTAAAAGTAGTTTTGTGCAAAGGACTAAAAAGTGGTGAATACCACGTTAGGCTTAGCGCATGAAATAACAACAAAACCTCTTATTTCAAAAGCTTTATAATTTCTAATAATTGCATTGTGAACATATTCTCAACACTTTAATTCCATCAAGCAATGATTGAGAGACCGGCACATCTCCATTACAAAAGAAAATGATCAAACAAATTATCGGAACTTCACGGTTCAAGTCTATCAGGGCATGTTTTCATAGTACTATTTTAAAAAATAGTGAGGATAACAAAACGTTTGTGAACTAATAGCGAAAGACTGAAAGTAATTTAGACCAACATTCAATCGGCGTGTACTTCTCCATCATAAAGACATTTCAGCAAATTATGGAAACGCATACGATTATATTAGAGATGAAATAGCAGAGGACATTTCAGATCGCCTTGTATTTCTGACAAGAGATTTTCCAAACGTGTTGGAGCTTGGGTCTGGTAAAGGACATGTTCTTAGAAAAATCATGCAGTCACCATACCTCGAGGATAAAACAAAAAGCCCTGTTGGAATACAAAATTTTCATTTGATGGACGGATCAGGTTTGACTCGCTCCTTTTAATATCCTAATTTTTTAAAGAAAAGTTACTATACTTGAATCAACACAAGGATTCTGAATGTAAGTTTAAAAAACATCACCCTCCCTAATCATGTAAAGATCCGTTTAATGTAAACAGAATTCACCAAGACGAAGAAGAGTGCGAAAAACTAGATGACCACTTCAAAGACCAATCTCTCGATATGGTCGTGAGCAGCTCTTACCTACATTGGGCGAATAATCACCAACAATTATATTCCACCATCATGCGCAAACTAAAACCAGATGGTGCATTTTTTGGAGCCCTTATAGGGGGAGACACTTTATTTGAATTACGCAGTTGTCTAGTGCTCGCAGAGCAAGAGAGGGAAGGAGGAGTCTCGCCACACATCAGCCCCATGGTGGGAATTAGAGATGTTGGTAATTTACTCAATAAAGCAGGCTTTGCACTTCCCACCATCGATACAGACGTGCTGACTGTATACTATCCTGACGCATTCACGGCCATGCGTCACATACAGTACATGGGAGAGAATAATGCACTCTTGAATAGAAGGCCAATGGTGAGCAGGGAGACCCTGTTGGCTGCGGCTGCAATTTATGACAACATGTATTATGATGAGCAGCACAAAGGAGTTCCGGCTACATTTGAAATCATGTATTTTGTTGGGTGGTCACCTGACCCTACTCAACCAAAATCAAAACGTCGCGGTTCGGCTACTGTTCACATGAAGGATTTGGCCAAAACCATGAACACTCAATTAAACACAGTAACTACTGCAGATTGATTTTTATCTCTTTGTGAGTGTTTTTTTATTCTTGTATTTTGTGTTTCCTGTTGTTGTGAGCATTACTGGCTTCTTTCCTGTAGTGTCCTTCAAAACCAAAAGTGGTTTGCCTTCCATCTTCATTTTGACCTTCATGTCCTCCTCAATTTTATTGCTCATGTTCTTATTTAACATTTTTTTGATCTTTTCGGCATCAGATTTGTACTTTCTCATTTTAGGCGTTTTGACAATTCCTATCCGTGTGAAAAAATTTAAACGTAGTGTTCATTTTACCTTGAGATTTATCTGCTCTTTTCTCTTTCTTGGCCTTGCTGTCATTGGCAGGGGCGCTAACCTTCTTCTTTAAACCTCCCTGTGCCATTCTGTTTTGACTGTTTGAAGTTTTTTTGTAAAGAATGTCGAATGAAGTTGACACGGATGTGGAAAACAGTGAAGAAGGAAGTTCCACAAAAGTGGACTCTGATCAAGAAAGTGTTATAAGCAGTGCATCAAGCGATGCGGATGGAGAACAGTGTCATGATACTATTATACCAACACACCATGATGATTTTAAAATTGCAGCCTTAATAAAATACAAGCATGTGCTAGACATAAGACGGAAAAGAAAAGAATATAAGGAGTACAAAATCAGGTATAAAGAAAAAATGCTTCAGTTCCTTACAAGTGTCTCTAACAAACCATTCAAAACCTCTGGTGATGTTGAAATAAATCCGATGTCTTTTTCTGTTTTTGAGGGCTTAAGCAAAAGTCAAATACCCAACATTGAGGATGTAAGAATAATTCAACAAGCAATAAAGCGACCCACAATCTTCGATAAGGATGGACAATTAATATCGAAACTGTAGTAAACACATGCACTGTATTTTATGTAATAAATGTTATCTCATGGTTGTTTTATTCTTTTGTATAAAAACCGCCTTACAATAATCTGCTCTCTACGAGAATTACATTCAAATCAAATGGTAGGCAAACAAATAGAGGATTGGGAAGTCCTTGGCAGCAGTCAGAGATTTAAAGCTCTATCCAACCAAGGCAACGACGACATTCCAGAGATTGATGAAGCACCAATAGTACAAACACAACCACTTCAAGAAGAGGAAGAGACCATTAATAAAGATCCATATCTGTACATTGATTAATTCTCATTGCTTGTTAATGATTTCGTAGAGAAAGACGACAAGAGAATTCACTACGTAGATTTGAAAGAGCTCAACAAGAGTGGGATCGAATTTCCGAAAATTTAGCCAAAAAATTCGGGAAGGATAGATCCACACTAATCATGGAACGCAGCGGTCACGACTTTAGAGCCAGAAAAGAGGAAGTTGAAATTTTAGATGCTGCAATTCCCATAACCGAAAAACTCGGTTCGCTCACATGGCAACTCACCCTAAGAAACAGTACATATTTTCAAAACAAGAAAGTAATTTTAAACATGATAGATAATGCAGATGGAATAAACTTTGTAAAAGTAGGGGGCAATTGGCCCTATCCTTTATTCTGTCCCGTCATGTTCAACAAGAGACCGTAATCATTTCATTCCATTCTTAATCGCTAACAATACAAAGACCGGCCACCATGAGAGATCCATTCAAAAACATTCCCACCCATAAGAGCTCAACATTGGGAATTAGAAACGACAGGTCCGAGTACGTTCAAAAGAACTATAGTCGATTTCTAGACAAGAATGCAAATTATGATCCCATCGACCAAGTCAACACTTTGAGAATAACGGGCGAATCGGCCCTCAATCAAACATTGAACGTCAGGAGATCGAGTTCACCACAATACAGCGAAGATTACGACAGCAGCAACGCAAATGATTTGGACGAAATGGAACGCAAAGTGTAAGCGATGATTATCACCGTATGATTGCTAAATCCAAAAAAATAGTAATTTAGAAGGTCCTAGTTATCATTTTTCGAGTAGAAATGTTTTATTTGATTCCAAACCTAACGAAATGTGTCAAAAACAAATTACCATACATAACACGGGCACATGTGCTCTGAAATACACTTGGGATAAAGTGCCAGCTGCTGACCATTTACAAGAAGTGAGAAATAGTAATAAATTTAATTTAACGAGCGAATATAAGGGAGTGCTGCTCCCCAAGATGACAAAGACTTTTCATTTTACTTTTCTTCCAAATATTGAAGGCATTTTTACGACTTGTTTTTGTCTTACTACTATTCCAAAGGCTCAGGTTCCTCACGACGGTACGATACGTCTCAAGGGAACGTGTATCTCTGCTGAGAGTGCTAGACCTGGTACTTTATTAGAGAAGGCTCAATTGACCAATGAACTTGAGGAGCAAGTTCATGATATATTGACTGGCATTGTAGATGCCATGCCTGAACTCACGGACGAACCTGATGATTCGTTAGAAAGAGCTTTGCAACACCGTAGTCAACTACGAGAGCTGTTCGTGAAGCAAAATAGGCACTTTTTGAGTGCCAGTGCCATAGAATTGGCTACTGATGATGATAGAGAATCAGTGGATCAATCTAGGCCTACTACTCAACATAGCATCGCGTCGGTACAACAATTTGTGCTACAAGATATTAGCGATGACATGTTGACTGCTTTCCAATGTTTATCACAAAATGTCATTGATATCATCTTGCAGGAGCAAGAGGAGCAGTCACAAAAAGTCGCTGTTGATGAAACTGAGTCGGAGAAGGTTGAAGAGGGTGCTGCTACCAACAGATCAAGTAAGAGCAAAGGACCTCCTAGTAGAAAAACGAGTAGATTGGCCAGTAGAGGATCTGCAAAGGATAGTAATGCAGATGATGCAGACAATCAAGATCTGACCACTCCATTAACAAGTGCAAGAAACTCTGCTTATAGTTTCTCGCTTAAAAATAAAACTTGGGATTTGTCTCTGGATTCTCTGCACTTATTAATGCAGCAGATTCATAACAAGGATCAAAAAACTTATCTGACTAAACTGTATAATGATTTGGTGAGGTCTCTTAAAATCTGTACCACTGATTCAGAGGGTCAAAGACTTGAAAGTCAAATTTACTATTGTCTGTTATATGATCAACTTGCTGATGCAGTCGATCAGATCGACAAGACTGGAGTCTTTTTGAAGGAGAAGTGCGCAAGTATGACCAGCGCCGATCCAAAGGATAAGAATAAGGTTAAGAAACCTAAAAAGAAGAAGGAGGATGGAGAGGTCGTAGAAGATGTTGAGGTTGTGGTTGACCTAAAGGAAAAGTATCAAAAGGAGATGTACCAACAGAGTAGCATGATTATATCAAACATGCTAGAGAGAGTGGAGAGTATGTGGATAAGTTCTAAAGAAAGAATGTCTTCAAACACCCAACAACAACTTGAGAAATAAAAAGTATTTGACAACAACAGCCATGGTTGAAATGTGCGTACTCTGTCTTTTGTACATAAGAAATGTTTTCGTGTCGTCAACGATCTATTTCTTGTGTGTGGTTGTTATAGTGCATCTTCTTTTCATACAAGTCGAAAAGCATTCAAAAATCAAATCAAAAATATTTTTTATGTTTTTCAAAAGAGGGAAAACATTAAAAGTATTCATCATTAATCAGTTAGCGCATTATTTAAATTAACGCGCACTTTCCTTTTATTGATAAGTATTCCATAATTGGTTTATTTCACGTTATTTATAAACTAACGTTATTGGTTTAAGGTGGGTGTTATTAGCTGCAACAAATAAACTTTGTACAAATGCGAGCAGTGGCCCTTACTGTGTTAGCAATTCTAGCTAACATTGCTCTGGTACGTGCATATGTAGTTGTTAGGAATGGCTATCTCTTTGACACTGATATGAACACAATATTTGTGCCGTAAGTTATCAAACATTCATATCACAACTTACATCTCAGTCATGGTATTGCCTATCAAAGTTGGTTCGGTAACTATGGAATGTGGGAGACTGCTGCACAGCTAGATTATGATATCCGCACAATGAAAGACATGAACGTCAATTCTCTTCGTTTGGACTTTAGATGGCAAAATATTGAAATGTTCGAAGGATATTATGACTTTAGATTATACGACTTGCTCGTAGAAACTGCTGATAGATATGACATGAAGATATTCGGATTGTTTGGAGCACTCGGAATCCCTCAGTGGGCACCTGGCACAGAATTAGCGGGTGTAGAAGGCAACAACGTTGATCCCTTGTGGATGTCTGTGAGTAACCTTTCCAACATAAACTTTAACATTGAATAGATGCATCCTCCTGGTCCTGACTATGCAGTAGAGATCACTGCCTCAACGAAGATCTTTAAAGAACTTTGGGTGTCAACACAACTAAGTATTGAGCACCCTGATGCAAAAGCAAAGTGTGGTCAGTATCTCGCTGCAACAGCAGCTAGATATTCTAGCAGTAAAGTCATTGCAGCATGGTAAGTTGAATTTCTAATACAACCAATCTTACATTGTTTAGGATTGTTGGTAACGAATATGGCTATTTGAACCTATGGGCTTTCCGTCAAGAAGGTTACGATCCTAGTTCACAAGCTGCTTTCCGCACTTACATGGCCAAAATTTACAACAACGACATTTCCAAATTGAACGCCAACTGGGGTACCACTCACCAAACATTCACAGAGTTGATGATGCCCGTGGACTTTGATCGTGATGGCGCTGCATGGGCCGACATGATATTGTTTAGGAAGTACTCCATTGCAAACTTTGTTGCATTTAGTGCAAAGTCCGTTAAGGACGCTGATCCTCACCACTTGATCACCTACAGTAAACTCGGTCTAGTATTCGGACCTGATGACTGGGAGTACGACGCAGAGAGCGAGGAAGATATCATATCCATCTGTAAGAGTGCAGGTTATCCTCTCGATTTCTTCTCCATCAACGTGTACGCTTCGACTGCACCAAACGTAGAGATGAGGTCTGGTCAATGGGGTATCGAATTGGTTAAAAAGAACGGACTTCCAGTTCTAGTCACAGAGTTGGGTTGTACGGACCATGATGTTGACTTTATGGATCCCTCACTTAACGTTGGTTATTTGCCACAAAGACAAGGTGATTTAATTATCTCACAAATCTACAGCGCATTCATGACTGGTGTGATTGGTCTACACGTATTTACATGGGAGGACCGAGAGTATCTCACCATCAGAGAATTTGGTTTTGGAATCTTGAACAGAGATCGTAGTCCCAAACCAGCATTCATGATGGTCACCGAAACATTCCGCGTCATTTCACAAATCATGACATTCGATAATGCTTTGATTACATCGTTAGATAGAACCAATTACCAAGCTGCTATTTTCTGGCCAAGTCAAGTCAACGCCATGCAAAACAGATTCTTGGTCGAACAAGGTTCATTACATGGTGTTTTCGAAAGACTCAACATTCGCATCACTTACATTAACGAGATTCAACTAAGATCAGGTCAATTCGACAAGTCATTCAAGTTACTCATCTTGCCATACAACTCTCGTATGAGCGCTGGTGATATGGCTTACATCAGAACCAATATTATACCCAACGGATGTAACGTGTTTGCAAATGCAGCTTTGCCTGGATTCAATGACTACTACATCAACAACCTACCAGATTTCGAATCAAACTTGAATTCAATATTCGGAGTGAAGACTACCAATAGAGTTGCTTTTGATGGAAATGTGGAAAATTATTGTATTTGTGAGATGGCTCATAAGACAGTCATGTTGAAGGCCGAAACAAGTACCTTGAGTGGTGTGTCGTTAGGTTATCAGTTCTATCCAGGACCTTGGTACTATAGTTCAGTTAGCGCTACAACTGGTTCTGTTTTATATTCAAAAACAGAGATGGACGACAAGGGTAATCTTGGAGTATCAGATCCTGCATTTGTCATGAATGACCTGAAGACTGCAAAAGCTGTTTTATCTACGCTTTCATTCGGTGAAAGTTACATGACTACTATGCAACATTATCAAGTTGCATACTCCTTGTTTAGAAATCCCAATGTCATCAACATTCCTACAGAAGTTACTCTAAGCGGAGATCAAGCTGGTTTAGTAACTGCATTCTTCTACAAGACAACAGATGGATCCAATCGTGGAATGTTAGAATTATTCAACTGGAACGATTATTCAAATACGACTGTTTTTGTAACAATTGATTTCATGAAAGGAAAATCCGTAATGGATTTGAAACAAGATAAAAGACTTATCACTGCTAGTAGCACTGGTACAATAGAAGTAATGCTTTATCAAAACGAAGTCAAGTTTTATGTGATTGGACAACAAGTAGCACCTACTTGTGGTATCATGAACAATGGAACTTCAAATCAAATCATGGCATCTGGAGGAACAGTGCCAGTGTCCATTAATTTCGATACGCAAGGGGCGTCTAGTTGCCCACTTGTACTAGAACTACGTCAATATGGATCCACAAGAGTTTTCGCCTCTGCATCTAGCACTGTAACTGGTTCTGGAACTGTAAAGATGAACCTCTACGTTCCAGAGTATTCAAGACTAGATAACACGTATCTACCAAGCAGCAATGGAATGGTATATTACTACAGCGCAAAGATCTGCGGAGGTAGTCAATCGAGTCTTCCAGTCAGTTTGGAATTCATGAGGACTATCAAAACCTTCAATGATAGTTTCTCTTCTAGTTCCCCATTCACCACTACGGTAGCATGGAATTATCTTCCTAGCAACAGATACACTGCATTCCGTGGTCTCGTTGCCATATACAGATCATCAAAAACACAAGCAGTCGATTCTAGTCACTATGGTAAGGTCAAGGTGCTAGCTAGCTGGATGGACCAGAATGGTTACCAACTAACTCCTGCTCTATCTGCATATGACGCTGAAAAGAACACCGCAGGACCATATTACTTTATTATGGACGATACTTTTGTTACTGACCTAGGAGGTCCTCCAACAGATACCGATTTCTTAAAGAGAAGAATCAAAGCTATTGTATTACCAGGTGTGTCAGTAATGTCAACACAAGAGATTGCAAACATTACTACATGGTTGAACTTTGATCAAGTTGATGCTGTTTTGGTAACAACAGAAGGACACCCTGGTTCTTCGTCACCTGGAGGCGATCCTATGGCTGCAGTCTTTGGTATGACTTCTTCTTCCTCAAGTTCACTTGGTTCTGGATCTATTCAGATTACAAACTCATCATCCCCGATTACGAGATATGTCGATCCATCATGGAAAGCGAGTTTGAGTGGTGTTTGTTGGACTGCAAAGAGTGGAAATTCTATCAGTGGAGGAAACTATGGATCTGTACCGATCCTTATTACAAACATTTACGAAAAAGGAAGGACGTTGGCTCTAAACTTTGATATTACAAAGTTAGCAGGTGATGCTAATGCGGCTGCGTTGTGGAATGGTGTTACTGATTTTATGGTATTGGATCCATACTTGTACAAGGTTAGATGGGAGTTGTATTGTGGAAGTAGTTTGATGGGAGTAACAGAAACATGGGCTAGTACTCAATGGGCATATGCGCATAAGGAAGCTGAGGTTGATATACCCGTCACACCTACTGGATCATGCAGTAAAGGAGCAGGATTTAAGGGATACATTTATCCTTATTATGGCGATTACAAGAACGATGCCATCGGGTATTATAACAGTGAAAATGATATAAGTGGTGGAGTAGCAAATAAGATTGGAATAATATCAGTGCTGATTGCCTTGTCTGTGGGCTTTTTATTCTTATTGTAGTTTGATAAATTATTAAAAATCTGCTTGTATTTAAAAATAATATCTTGTTGTTCTTCTGTTCTTTTCATCTTTGTTATAATAGAAATCGAACATATTAAAGACGACCTTGGATTGTGGTTACACTTCAATATTCCTAGTTCTTGCTCGAGACTCATTTCTTGTCATTCTTCTCTTTCCTTTTCAAAATCAATTACGTAAACAGCGTAGCCCACCTACTGAGATTTTTACTCACATCATCAAAAAGTTAAACATGAGTTGCGGACTAGCATCAGCCACACTGAACGTTACGAATGTTCGAATTTATTTGGAGAGCGCTATTTCGGTCAACTTCATGTACCGATGAATTGCACCCAGCTAATAGACGGTATGCCAAGTACCTGCACAACAAAAACAATAACCGCGGTACTTGTTGTGGGTTTAATATCATTCGTAATATTATTTTTTATTGTCACTTGGTCATTGATAAAAATTATACTTCAGTGGTGCGGTAAAAGAAGTTGTAGGTCAAAGGAAAGCTCCTATAAAGATAAAATAGATAATTCTAATGAAGAAACTCAAAAAATCCTCCAGGACTCAGAAGAATACAAAAAGAAAGTAAAGCGGTTGGAGAGACTTGTTCAAGAGAGCAAAAACCAAAACAACACCCTTCTAGAAAAAAGTTCTAAATTAGAAAAAGACAAACTAGACCTTATACAGCAATACAAAGACCTCCAGCATAAGTTAGAGGACGAAGGTCTCGATAAAAGAGATGTTCAGATAAAAACTCTCAAATTGAATAAAAAGCTGCAATCTAAACAGTCTATAGAATCTAATAGCATTATTCAACAATCGTTACTTTTAAAAAAAGAGTTGGAGGATGGATCGCAAGAATTACTAGAGTGCAAACGACTTTTAATTGACAAGCAGAAGGTATTAGAGGTGTTGGAGGCGCAAATCGATTCACTAAACATTTTCATGGAGGAGAAAAATGAAGAAATAGAAGATTTGAAATCTAAAATAAATTCAATCAATCAAGACCTACAACATCAACATTCCAAAAACAGAGATCTCGAAGCCACCATAATAACTGATAAGCAAGAAATGATAACTCTAGATGAAAAGTACTCATTGCAATTGGTAGATTGTGAGAAACATTCTTCTCAACTCAGAAGCAGCGAAGAGCAACTTGTGCTCATTCGCAAACAACTAGAAACAACAACTAGGGCGTTAGAGAACGAAACTGCATCCTGTAGCTCTTTAAGAAATGAACTAATGGAATTATCTGTTAGTAAGCTAGGATTAGATGAATCAAACAGCGGAATGTTGACCGTAATTTCTGATTTACAAAACCGTATAAATAAAGAGGTACAAGAGAAGAGCAAGTTGATACTGGATGTGAATCAAAAATCAATTGAACTCGAGGAGTATTGCCTAAAAATCAAACAAATCCAATGCGAGGGAGATGAATTACAAGCGAAGCTCTCTACCGAAATATCAAACGTCGCACACCATAAAATGGTCATAGTGGAGAAGGAATCACACATTAATGATTTGCTTTTAAAGATGAGCCTTTTAGAGGACCAGTATAAGAATTACAGAAGTGAGAATGAAAGAATTCTTACACAAGAAAGAATGGAGCATTCCATCGCCATTAAAAAACATCTCGTTGAAATACAATCGTATCAAGGAACGATATCAGATTATGATTTGAGTGAACAGGAGTCGTTGAATAAATTAAATCGTTTACGTGATGACATGACACAAAGTCACATTCAACATGCCGAGGAGACTTCGAAGCTTCATTCGTTTATATCAGACAAGGAGCAACTCATTCAAGATCAAAAAAACGATTTAGAAAATCAACTGAACCAACTGCAGGAGAAGCTGAGCATTATGGCCAATGACCTTTGCTCGCAACAAGCTGAAATTGATGCATTGAATGCCGAAAGACTTGAAACAACCAAAATTTATGAAGCAAAAGCGTTACAATC
>JAOPGA020000956.1:0-15322 GCA_026419775.2 Acrasis kona
CAGATACCAACAATGTTTATATGCAAAAGTTCCAGGACTCTGAGTCTGTCAAGAAGATATCCAACAAGCAAAGTTCAAAACCACAGCTCCGGACTGGGAGAAGGTGTTAGATGATCAATGGATCGCGGTGCTTCAGTGTCCACTGTGTAAACAAGAGACTCATGCTGAGATGATGGATCAGCATGTTGTTTTGTGCTCTTTTGCTAAGTCTGAGTATCTTGGAAAGACAGTCAAATGCCCTACCTGCGCTACACTTGAATTAGATATTATCAAGAAGAACTGCATGATTGAGCATTTAAAAGAGACGATTGCTACAATCCAAGCCAAGGTTGAACAAAAGCCCGAAGCAAAGTCCCTAGTAAAATCTCCAGCAAAATCTCCAGCAAAGATGACATCGGTTGGTAAAAGAAAAAGAACTAAGAAGGAGGACTCTGACTTTGATGACGACTCTGATGACAACTACAAGAAAATTGAGGGAACTGGAGTACCAAGAATCATATGCCACAGCACCTAACAACCGTAAGTCAGTTACATTGGAACCACCCAAGTGCTCTCTCATGAACTGCGAGAAGCCAAAGAACAGTAAGTACAGTACCATTGTGTCTTTTGGAGCCAAACAAGTACATCTTTGTCATTCGGTGCACCAACATAAGTCAATTGTGATGAGACAAGAGGTTAACGAGAAGTACAAGTCCTACTGCATAGCATGGCCCATGACAAACCAACCTTTACCAAGTGTCACTATTGCGCATCTCCTATGAATTCTTGAAAGTAAAAGCAAAGACTGGAGCTACTAATCCTGCCTTCTTTTGCAAGAAAAAATGCGTCATTAAGTGGTTTACAAACACCAGTGCAACCAAGTGGCAAAACTGGGTCAACAACAAGAGCAACGACAACATTGTCGACATCAAAACGGAGTTAAGTGATTGAGCAATAAACAGGATTGAGCTCTTGGTTGGTCTTTGTCTTGTCACTTTACTAACAACATTAGATCTCTATCAGAATTTATTTTTTCTGCCAACTGTCCTTGCAACACTTGTAGGAATAACATACGAAGATTTCTCGGTTCTTTCAAAAATGGTGTACATTACTTTGCGAGATTGCAAAATCACTCGCTGTCCAGCTGATGCAATCAAAAATTCTGATGGAAGAAGTCGGCTTTTAGACATCAGAAGTCATTTGCTATCAGCTCTACTTTATCAGAGGCAGTATCCAAGTGATGATTTGATGGCTTTCCTGTTTGGGCTTGCTAGGAACAGCATGTCTAGATATCTTTGGTCTGGCATTCGCGCTCTTCATCAAGTATTACAAAAATATATCTTTTTACCACCAAGAGAAGTACACAATCATGCTTCAGTTAAGTTCTATGGGAGAGTGATAGCAGTGATCTGTGATGGGGCAGAGCAAGAATGTCGAACACCATTTGACAGAAAGCAAGAGAAAGTTGTGTACAGCACAAAAATAAGAAGCATACATTCACTTTGCTGACATATGTTTCTCCAGATAGCGATCCATATTGCATTTCATCCAGCTACAATGGATCAACCTTGGACTTGTAAATGTTCAAGTTTCAAGAGAACCGCACTGATCAAGAGCTCAATCCTGATGAGGCAATAGCATTTGATGGTGGATTTATTGGTACTGAAAAATTACATCTCTCGGTCGTCCCATTCCAGACACCAAAAGGAGTTAGGTTATACAACGAAGAAAAAGAATTCAACGATAAATTCAAAGCAGTGCATATTGTAATAGAGAACGTTATTGGTCAAATTTGAAAGTTCCGCATCTGTAAGATGGTCTTCAGATCTGACCTTAGTGACATAGATGTTGTCCAAGAGGAGCACAACATGTGTTGGGTTGTGTGCGCAGGTCTTAATAAGCTATTTAAAAGCAGAGCTCGCAAGGACTACATTTGAGCTCTGAAATCATAATAAATTTTTCACTATTTTATTGCCCTGCTGTTTTTATTGTTTGTTGAAACAATCAGTTTAAAATTCATCATTTTAATTTTGGAAATTTTTATAATCCCGCCATAAATCGCACTTGTGGACGTGGGCAAGTAATCTAACCGAATGATCAGAATTTCCTTATTTTATGTCCATTGTACCAAAAAGGCTAATGTAGCTAATAAAAAAATATTGTAACTAACATTCTTATTTGATTCAAAATTTCAGCCAACCATTAACAAACTCAACCATTTTGTCAATAGCAATGAACCTTCCAGTACTTTGTATACAAGGAAGTACCCAATTTTTGGATAAAAACAAGTAAAAATATTCTGGAAAATGACAGTGCAAATTGTACAGATGAGATATTATGAGCTGTCTGTAATTTGTCTTGTGATTGACATCCATAAATGAGAACAACTTCTTCATAACTGCAATACGCTTATCCCAGTCATTACTTTTGATCGCATCAGAATACTCTAATAACAGAAATACATCTTTTGTAATAAATTGAAACTAAAGACGTTGACAAGGATCTTGTAATTGTTCACCCCACACCTCAATCAATGAACCGCTGCGCATCATCATCACTGTTTGACTTTTTGTACAAATCTACAAATTGTATCCATAATGCACTCTCTGTATATGTCATAACCTAATATCCTATTGGGTATGCTTTGTCTTTCACCTCTCTCCAACATTGTTTAATTATTAGTGCAGCACTAATAGATTATAAACCAAGATCATAGTATTTTGAAGCAATACCTTTTAAAAAATTCAAGCAGAAGTGCCAATCACCTGGAGTTGCATAACCACCTTTGTGCTTCTACTTGTGCTTGATCTTCTTCAAAACCAAAATTAATTACCCTAGGCTGAAGTTGTTGTAAAGGCGGAGATTGTGGTATTACCTGTGCTTGCACAGGTCTCATACAACCACAGCATGCTCTTGGCTCATTTATTATCAGTATTTCAGGTGCTGGTATATCTTCATCGCTACTACTATCAATATCCATGAAGGGAAGTATTGGAGTTGGTTTATTTAACCCTTTAAGCACTACAGTTTCTTTAGCCAGTCTGTTATAATTCAAGCGGTGTTTAAAAGTTGTAATATTAACTGTTAAACCAGCAGTTTCTAATCTATCACTTATATCATTGCAAGAGATGAACATTAAGCACAATACTGTTGGATAGAGCCCACTCTATTATATGAGAATTTTGATCTTGTATATTTAAAAGTTGGCAACAAATAGTCAACACCCTAGATTCTTTTTTATTTAAATAGTACCGAACTGTTTCAGCTTCAGTTTTCAACATGCCTGCTTCATTTTTACGCATAATTTGGTTGAAATGAAATTTGTTTTTACAGATTCTTTAATTAAATAAATGCCGAGGATTTGGTTCAAACTTACATATCAAGTATCACTATGTGATCTATAGATATAGATCTATTAAAAATAGACACATACTTCTTGCCTTGTTCAGAACTGTAATTTATAAAATCTTAACTGGTTTGGTTTGATTGATTGTGACTTAGCATTGGTGAACTAGATTCAACAGTCAAGGAGTACTGTATATTTGAATCAAGGTGCTTCTTTTTTAGCGGAGGGGTAACCCAGTTGCTGCTTGCATCAATGCTCTATGCGTTTGGAGCACCTTTTCTGGGGTGACAGAGTTTGGAATGTATGAGAACACTTTATTAGGGCTTTTCACATATTCTTGTTGCTTTTTCAGTTTTGCCTTCTTGTTTAATTGTTTTTTTGTTAATTTCTTTTCATACAGTGCCAGTCCAGGATGACATTTTTGGATATGTATATTAATTTTACTCATATAATCACAAGTTGCGGTACAATCTGGATGGCGGCATTTCCATAGTCTATCCTTGTTTGAACTACCTCCAGGTCTGGCTGTTTGCTGCTCAGAGGCTGGTTGAGAAGTTGGAATTTGAGAATGTGACATAGTGATGTGTAAACGATTAATTTTGAACAATCTTTCACAAACGCGTACTCAACTCATTTTAACCGGTCAATCTCCCTCCAAATCTGTTACAATATAAATAAAATAAAATACATTCTTTATTGTAAAAGGTAAATAATATTAGTCTTATACCAACTTCTGTCTAACTTGGCCACCCCCCACTCTAGGTCAACTACTCGCCTTTTTGCTCCAAATTTGATACCATTAAATAGAGCATGAAGAATTATGTAATATAGCATATTATTTTTATTTATATGCATTGCTCATTTTTGTACAATTAAGTTATTTTAAGAAAATTACAAAAATATTTGAGCCAATTTTGAATAGATAAAAATAGAACAAAATTCAAGAAAAACTGAATATGCCACACAGTAGCAAACCACATAGTAATGATATACGTCAAGTTGTGGTGAATATGAAAGAGAGGGGAATGACTAGTAGACAAATTGCTGACTTAACTCAAGTTTCACCTCGTACTCAGAGGAGATACATAGAACAAAAAAAAAACAACAATTTAAATATCTCCACACCAAATAGAAAAGGACCTAATAATCCAAATGCCAAAATAACTGACCAGTTTTTGATAGAATTCCGTCACTTGATTGCTGAAAAAGCTGATTTGTTAGATTCTGAACTATCACGTGAAATGGAGAACAAGGTTGGAATTCGACTATCAGACAATCAAATATGCTCATTACGCAAAGAAATAGGCATCACTCGTAAACTGAAGTCAATTTACTATCCAGAACGCTTCTTGCCTGCAAATATTCAATTAGCGAAAGAATTTTGCATCAATCATCGACGTATCAACTCAAAAATTGATCTAGAGGCTTGTGCTAGTACAGATGAGTGTGGCTTTCAAAGTGATATTCAACAAAGACATGCTAAAAGTCAAATAAAAGTGACTCGTAATTTTGATAACCACATTAGGCGTGTCAGTGGAGGAAGTTACACTCGCAGTACCTCAAAAGTTTATGGAAAGAAGCAGAAACATGCCGCATTCAAACTAAACTTGATTGCAACCATATGCTTAGATCCTAACAATCCTGTTCCTGGTTTTACATTCTCTGATGAGTATGTTAATGGAATCATCTATTCCAAATATATCAGTAATATGAAGTATCCTGAGGGTATAACACATGATTTGGTTGATAAAGCTTCCTTTCATATTGCAAATCGAGCTAATACTAGGCGTGGTGGTGTAGGTGTTTTGAAGTGTTATGAAAACCAGGAGGTAACACCAGATTTTGTTCCACGTGGATACCCAGAATACAACCCAGTAGAACAACTATTTGGTTGGCTTAAAGCTTATATGAAAAAAAAAGTGAATGAGTATCATGATGGATCAGGGTGGTCAAGAGAGCAAATGAGAGAAGTGCTCTTAGAGGCAAAATCAAAAGTAACATATGAACTTGTCAAAGGGTGGTATAGGAACTTATTTGAACATATGCACCCGGGCAAAATGATACCTTTATATTTGAGAGCACAGTAGCCAAATAGCTTGTTTTTTTTCAATATTTTAGTAAAACAACTTGAATTATACAAAATGCACATAACATTATAATACATTCTGACCATTTTTCAACTCAGTTTTTTGCACTCTATCTAATGGTACCAAATTTGGAGACAAGAGATGTGTAGTTGACCCAGGGTAGGGGGTGGCCAAGTTAGACGGAAGTTGGTATACCAAGTGACAATAACAACAACATCAACAATGGAGGAAGTTTTAAGAAACCAAAATGTCCACATTGTAGACAAGTTAATGTCCAATGGTAATATTGGAGTTTAAACGTAGGTTTTTAAATATGAGAATAAATAAAGAGGAGGCTTTACAAAAATATTGATTTGATTGTAAATTTTGATTAAGTTGATTAGAAGAGCTATAAAAAGAGGTTAGTTATATCCAACAAATAAACAAGAATACATCCTACTTTTAACCCAACCACCCAACCACCCAAGTTTTTAAAGAAATGAATGCTTAATTTGAGATAAAAGTGACAAGTTAACAAAACAAAGAAGAACTTCTAAATTAAAGTTACATTAGTTTGATAAGAGAGATTATTTAATAGATAAAGTTCATAGAAATTATTGTGGGATGGGTGGGGATGGTTATATTTATGTATGCTAAAATAAAGGCCAACTTTACTCTTTATTTGTTGAATGGTATTGTCATTTGCAATTAAGCAGGGCCACTTTTTTACTCAAATTTGTAATTAACATCCAATCACACATTAAATATTTCAATCAACCAAAAAAATTAGTCTGTAATTGCACTGCAATTTGTGAAAATGAGTAACAAGCCTGGAAGAATTGATTTGGTAGCTTGCTTTACAAAGCTGCTTCGCACTGCTGCGACCGGTATCTACTATATGACTGACATCGATATGAACATTGCCCAAATGTATGAACACTTTAAGACCTGGTGCAGAGACACCCATAACGTCTCCAACATGCCCAAAACAACTACAAAAGATAAAGAAGTGCAAGTAATTGGTAATATGATGACCTACTTTAATTCACCTATATGGCAAATGGATGCCGATAAATTGACACTGTCAACTCCAATCCACCACAACCCCCACAGCCACCACAGCCCCCTCACCCTCACATAGCTCCACAACAACAGCCGGTTGTAACTCCGCAAAACATGACACCATTACAAATTGAACAACATTGAGCACTGCAGTCATTGTCAGATGGACCAGCCTTCCAATTAACCAGGCAACATTTACTACAACAAACTCGAGCATCATTGTTGCAAGACCATAACTTCCCTGGCGCACAACAAACAGCACAACAACCAACCCCGCAGCAAGTCACTCCACAGCCATCCACTCTGCAACATGCAGCCCCTCAGCCATCCACACCACAGCAAGTTCCTCAGCAACAAAATGCTTTAGTTGTTGAGCAATTTCCTAACCTAGCTGAGGATGAGGATGAGAATGTGATAGAAGTCAATGAAATATCACAGGACCAAGCTCTTGACATGTTGGCAGCTGCTCGAGCAGAAGCGGAAGCAACCGGCCAGTTCAATTCGCTCAACAGACTCGTTCAGCTCTTCACCCAAGAGGCAGAAAATGCAGCAAACATTCTCAAGCCTATGGAGGAGCAGGTAATTGAGATGAGAAATAGGGCAGAGTGTTTTAGCTCTATTGCGGAAGCTGCTAGGACGTGCTATGAGCATTGGCGCCCGTTGATTGAGACAGCAGAAGATAGAAAGAAGAAGAGAGAGCGATCATTCAATGATAGATTACATAGCTTAGTCTATTCTCCTCCTCCTAAAAGATTGAACTGTGGAGACAACACACAACAACCAACACAACAGCAACCAACACCAGCACAACAACAACCAGGACAACAACAACCAGCACGAGTTTTTTCAACTGATGAACTCATTGAAGATAACTCAGAAGATGAGAATGACGCATAGTATCAAATAAAAAAATGACTATTTTATATTGAATTTGACATCCAATTATGCATGCAATGTCTTGTGAAATTCTCAATTGTATCTTCTTCTAATGACAACGCGTTAACGGCTCTTTGTATAGCTCTCTTCATTGTCTCAATATTTTCTGCATCAATCATCTCATTATATTGAATGTAGTTTTTTAAATACCCAAATGAAAGCTCAATAGGGTTATAGTCAGGGCTGTATGGAAGAAGAAATAAGAAAGGAATGTCATTATCAAGTAAATAGTTCATAACCTCACGTGCTCTATGTATTTTTGCATTGTCTAAAACAAGGATAAAGTGACCATGTATCTTTTCTTTTAGTTCATCAATGAACGCAATAAAGTCATCGCGATTAATACCACCATTGTTCACATCTGTATGTCGAAGATAATGATGGACAATACCTGAGCATGACTGTGCCATTATTAATGAGAATGAATTTCTTGTTACATTGCCTGCTGCCCATTGTGCACGAACACCTTTTTTAAAGTATCTGTACCTACGATTAAATGCACGGAAGTCAAAGTGCGATTCATCAATATAAATAAACATGCGCGAGTCAAAATTCCAAACTCGTTGTCTCCAGCATTGTCTTTTCCATTGTACTTCTTCTGTGATGCGCTTTCGAGCAATATGAGACACGCGTTTGCGTTTAAAGTTTAGTTGTTTAGTACGTATTTTACTAATTTCCCAAGTTTCCATTCTAACGCCTGTTTCTTGATATAGTATATTGATAATATCAGAGATAGAACGTAGTGGGTCTTCTAGAGTCAAAATCTCAATAAAGTTCTGCACATGTGGGTTTGTTTTAATGGTTTGCTGCGGTGGTCGACCACGCATTGGAGTTTCTTCACCGTGGAAATAGCGGTCCAAATACTTCTTTACTGTTTTCCGATGGATACGTAACCTTTTAGCAATACGACACGGTTTCATCAATTCCAGACGATTGAGTATAATTTCACGCTGAAGTTCAGAGGGGATAGGCACACCATTTGATAACACACGACCTTGTGAGTTTATACGGAACGTCATCTGGTGTAAAAAATTGCAGTGCAATTACAAGGCAATTTTATTTACGGTCAAATTGAGGGTTAATTTATTGAAGATTACAAGTTGGCTGCAATTTTATGGTTATGCTTTTTTGCAAACGACAATAATACTCAAATATTGAAATCAAACAGCATTACCAAAAAGAATTATTAACTTTACCTCTCCCATAATGTTGCATTTATTATATAAACTGAATTATATTAACAATTCTGTTCATTTAGTTATTGAAATAGAGTTTCAGTCAAGCAAAAACTATTGACAAAAAAGCTTGATATATATTTTATTCTTAACATACAAGGGATTTAAATTACTTGGAGTTGATGGTGTTGTGAAATAAGACCACAATTAGAGTTGATAGCAGCTCTGGGATTTGATAACATATGTATTAAATGTGGGCTCTTTGAAAGCGCAGGCCAGTAATGAGATATCACCGCTCTATGCACAATGTCGGGCTTGCTTGTCGACTTTGATTTTTTTATCTCGTTAGACCCACAACTAATGACATAAATAGCGATGGAAATGCTGTCACATGGTACACAGATGGCTCCGCAAACAAAGACAAAACTATTGCCGCTTACGCTGTAGTTAATAGTGATAACTTTGATAAGGTGGAGTACGGTAGAATACCTGGCATTGCCAACAACTATAGAGCAGAACTGTATGGATTCCTCCAAGCTTTAAGACGCTCCAGAGATGGTCAAAATGTCACCATTATGACTGACTGTCTCTCTGGGATTGAAGCAGTTCACAGCTTCTCAAAGCTGAGCTCTTTAGAAGAAAAACTCCGAGTGTGCGACCATCAGCTTCTCTCTGCCATTATTTCAGAGAGGAATCGACTCACAAGCTGCGAGTTCATTTATGTTCAGGCCCATGCCAACATTCCTGGTAATGAAGCAGCGGATGAATTTGCACTCAGCGACATTATGCACCGTTGTCTATATTTAAAATCAGGGTGCAACTAATATAAAATCAGGGTGCAACTTATAAGTCAATAGGCATATCTAATTTGGTCATACAAAATAAATATAATCATTAATCCATTTTTGTTCAATTTAACCACAAAACCATTTTGTTCATTCAACCTCGCAAACAACAACGAACAGATGCCCGACACAGCAAAGCAGCCCATCACCTTAAGATGTCCTAAATGTAAAAATCCAAACAACATCAACCGGCACACTATAAAGTGTAATACGTGCAATGTCACTTTGCAGAGATTTTGTGGAGACTGTAAAGATTGGTACCAAGCCAAATGTTTTTCAGAGCACTTAAAACGAAGCATTCATGCTGTTAATAAAATGAAGCAATTCGCAGAAACAAGAACTTACGAAGAAGTTGTCAATGTACAAAATGAACAACCTAACAACTTTAATTGCACAGAACAAGGGATGGTCATTGTCAATACAGCTACACACTTCTCCAAAGCTATATTTCCAAAAAGCAGAGTCAACATTTTAGATTTAAAAAATGTTACGGAGCAGAGGAAGAAAATAGATGTATTAGTCAAAGCCAATGCTGATTCACTAAATATTCCTGAAGAGAAGTTTGGAAAGCTTCTTCTAAAGTCAAGTATCGTTAAGCCATTGCTACTAGAAGAGGTTAAAGCTCAAGTGTTAAAGAACCAAATAATAGTAGAACGAGAAATTGTAAATGAGCTGAAAGTAAATAAAGAAAGAACTCTAACAAGTGTCGTAACTGGGGGAAGTGCAAGTATTACTGCACTGACTGAGATTCAAAGAACTGAAGGATATGATTATGAAAATAAAGCAGACAACAATAAACAAACACTACAACGATACACGTCAGCTTTTGACAATGACAAAGTTGTAGAGATTGTACAAACAGAGGTTGACTTGATTGGTGGATTTAGCGAGTTACATGGAAAAGCTCAATCAGTAGCAAAAGAGTGTGCGATAAGAAGTGCTGACCACGAACAAACATTAAAATTTGTAAAAATGTTTAGCTCCTCTAGTGGAGGTGATGCTGTTAAAACAATTTATATTCACCATATGGATGAACAAGTACCAAGTAAAGCTGCTCGCCAAAGAGTCAAGACAAACAAAGTGGGCCTAAGTCAGATATCTGTCCCTAGAGGAAGTCCTATTGTAAAAGTACACAAATCAAATATGGAAAATTGTATAGGAATGACAAATATCAATTCTGCAACTGTTGTTGTATATCACGAACATGGCAAATTACCATTTTTATTTGTAGATGAAAAAATTGTATCAATCATGAACCTTGTAAATAAAACCTACATTGGTAATAAAATAACTACCAAGGTTGAGTTTGTAAATAAAAGAAAAGAAAAGTGCACGAAGGTAATTTCTTATCGAAAGTTTGATTATCGATTTCAATTAGTGCGACATTTGTTAAATTTGAAGAAAGAAGGGTTAATAAATGATATCACTTGTGATACTGTATATAATATACGATTTGCTCATTGGTCTGATGGAGCAGGAGACCTTGGTGCTAGTGTCAAAGCTTTTATATATTTAGTTGAAGATAATCATTTATTTAAAACTGAAACAACACAGGACACTAAAAGAGTTTATAGTTTGCAATTAGCATTATTTGGTTTTGAGAAAGAAAACCAATTATCGATAACAGTCATGTCGAAGACACAAGTAGAGGAATTTATTAAGTGCTCTGCTACTTTCAAGATTCCTGGTATAGATGTAACATTTAGATTAGTACCTGTTATCAAATCTTTCGACAAAAAGACTGCCAGAGCAGAAATGGGTAATGCTGCAAGTGGTAACCATCGTGTCCATACTAGAGAATTAAATATGTCTAGTGATGATGTTTTAAATTATGTCAAATGTGTATCATCTAAAAAAAAAGACTATCAGTATCTACTAAATTCTGTTAAGAGCCATGATAAAGGAGAATACTTGAGTCATACTTCAGGACTATTAATGCGTTATAAGCCAGATAAACCTGTGACAGATCCTGTCGACCAACAACATCGAATTACATCTCCGTGTTTATCAATTTACTTTCACTTGTTTGAAGAGTTACATTTGAACAAGGTGCATCACTGTGTATCAACTATAGAGGGTGACCTGAAAACTAATGATTACATTGATATTGACAGCAGTCAAGGCATTATATCTGGTGTACATGATGGTTGTAAAGTATCAATAATGCTTGGATCATCTTCATGGAATGAGTGTGGGGTCAAAGAGAGTAAATGTACTTGCTTTCCTGAAAGACATCCTGAGTTAGTTGGAATATGTAAACATGAACATGGTTTATTGACTCATGTTAATTCGTTGTGGAGGGAGGAATTAACATTAGAAGATTTAAATATGGATAGCTGTAAAGAATATGCTGACAACAGCCACAATATTGCTGGTATAACAAAACGTCACACTGCTGTTCTCATGAAAGAAAAAGGATTTGACAAAGAGCTTTTTAAAAAGATTCATGAAGAGATAGTTGGTTTTGTATTGGAAGGTGGTATGACTCATCGTGAGTGGCGTAGATTGATAATTTTCGCAGAACAAACATTTATACCTTGTATCAGCCAAGAAAAAGACAATGCAAAATGGATTTTAGCTACATCTCGAATTTTAGCATCGATCTTTTACTTGCCATCAAGCAAATTGTCTACTAATTTGAAAGTGACTTTTAAAGTTGTAGGAATGCTTTATTACCATGCATTAGTAATGAGATATGGAAAAGATGCTGTTAGTTATTATTTAATTGATACAGTAGTCGAGGCACCAGATCAGTTGTTTGAGTTCGCCGGAAAGGAAACATCAACAGAGAAAGGTGAACAGAAAAATTCCTCTTCACAACCTTTTTTTCAACGTCGTACAAATAGACACAAAGAAGAAGCAGAGATTTTGTATGTTGCAAACGAGGATGTTAAAAATAGACAACCTAGTAATTCTGTGCATAGAAAGACATATAACAGTGCCACAATAATTGAAAAGCTCAATGTTGATTATGTCTTCCCAACAGTCACTATACCACAAGATTTTCTTGTAAGAAAAGAAGCTCAAGAAGCACTGCAACATATCATTGAATTTTGCAGACAAAAATCAGCTCTTGATTCAATAGAATACACAATGGATGACAACAACGTAATTACGTCATTTAAAGTTAAAGCAGATCAGCAGAATGCCCCTGAACTCCTTCCTGGTGTCCCACTTGTCCCTAAAAAAGTTCGAGATAACATACAAAGTGGAAGCACATCATGTAAAGGGGGATGTAAATCTGGTTCTCGCACTATTAATTGTGATTACTGTTGCGACTGCTGTATTTATGCGGGACTGCCAATGCGCGGAGAGTGTCCAACTCATGCTCAAACTCTTAAAACTAGAATTAAAAAGTTTGAAAAACTACAAGGAGATGCTAACGAAAGTAGTACAGTTCATTCAAGTCCAGCTGTATCAATTGTTTCAAAAAAAAGGACATTACCACAAATTTATTCTTTTGAACAATTGGAGCTAATTGGGAAAAAAAAGCTTGAATTGAATTTTATTCCTGATGTACCTCGACAGTCAAAGAAACGTAAAACGAACCCTGTTGACACTAACGAAATGTCAATCGAAAACATTGAGTCTGAAGTTGATGATGTAGAGCTAAATGACACCAATAACGACAACGAAGGTCCTGTTGTAGATATTCAAGTTGAGGAGCCTAATATATTTGATCATAATTTTGACTTGGTTCCAGAAGTGAACGAGAACGAGGATGCTATCGAGATATTAGAAATTGAATTATCGTCAAATAATGATCAAAATAATGGATTGGTTGGCTCTGATAATGATAAGATTAACTCTAACAGTCCAACAATTGGTGTTGTTACTGACATTACTTTGTTACATGATTAAAAAGTGTATAAAAACTTTCTTTTTCAAAATTCTGAGTATGTACTTTAATTCAAACTATCTATATGTGGCTGAAGATATTTCAACAATGTCATAAATTATAGTCTTCATTGATTTTTTCTCACTTATCATGTGCGTTATCATATCGTGTTTTATTGATTTCTTTGTAAAGAGAAGAAAATGAAGTCAAAAAGCACACAAGCAAGAGCAAAGAGAGTATCAATTGCAAACCGCAAGTTTAATGAAAAGAATCCCAACTATCAAAAAGAATACCGCCTTCGCAAAAAGTTGGAGCGACTTGCAACCCACCATTTGACGAGCAACGCAACGCAAAAGGTGACGTCAACAACCGAAACACCTACACCAAACAATGATGAAGTTATCTTCACTCCTGAACAGACACAGGTTACTATTATACCTTCTTCAAAGTCTGGCAAAGGGGAGGTGTTCTTATATGAACAGAACAAGCGGCACGAAAAAACCCAAATTAATTATTCGTGGGAGGCAAAGTCGCCGCTAGGTGCCTCACATGCTTACCTTCATAAGTCTGCAATCCCAAAACACCTTATTGACAATTTACTAGAAACTACAAAGACGTTAGGGTTGAATTATTATCCAGGTGAAGAAAGCAGTGTCAGGGGTAAAAAAAAAGTACATCACTTTGGGTCTTGGAGAAAAACAGCAAAAGAGGTTTTCATTACAAGCGACACTAAAAACGTACACGCGAAAACATGGATTAGTAGCAACAGGGAACTGTTTGATTTTATCGACTGTTACGTTAAAAAAAATAGACCAGAGCTATACGAGACGTACATGAAGTCAAACGTACCAATGGGAGAGACAAGGGCATTTCCACCTTTTAATTGTGTAGCCGTAAACTTTGGGTTGTCGTTAAATAAGCATGTTGACAAAGGAGATCCAAAGTTTGGACACTGTCTTGTTATACCGTTTGGAGAGTACACTGGCGCAGAACTTGTACTTGAGGAAGTTGACGCCGTCGTTGACATTCAGCCTAGCGACATTTTCAGTTTCAACGCCGCATGTATCCATCATCACAACCTACAAATACGTAGCGGGGAACGAATGTCTATTGTATTGTTCACAGACCTTTGCTCGTTGCACCCTAATCTGCCTAAAGAAAAATAAAACTTGATTGGAAATACTTGTTTTTATTTCTTCTATCACCCTTTACCTGCTGAGTTGTTGTTTTAAAAGCATTCCCTTTTAGATAAGAGAAACTGAATATTTTGTAACAACCATAATATATTTTCTAGTTATTACTTCTGAAGCTATATGTGTGGAAATGATTAGAATCATCGGATATCCGACGCGGAGAACCTTTTCCTCATTGGTAAATCCTTTAAATATATTATGCCAAATATATTTAATATAAAAAACCTGTGAATGAGGTATCTAACGAGTCAAAAACATAATGTCGCTGAGCAAAGCTGGGACTTAACAACCACTACATCAACGACATTAGTCCTTCATCCTCACTTCTTTTCGACATTGTTTGCAAAGGTGAAGTTCCACACTCCTCTGTTCGTAGTGCTGTTTCCGACTACCTTCTGTCCACCATCTCCAACTCCTCTGACTACAAATATAATATTCTCCATGATGAATATAATATCAAAGCCAGCGTCGACACCAACCTTATGTCGCGACCCAAACAGATCTTCCTCCTCCGTCTCCGCTCCAATCAACTCTGCACACTCTCTAAAATGCAGTATTGGGACGACAAGAATCAAATAATCAACACCAAATGCCCGAGGTGTTGTTTGCAACATGAGGACCAATCCCATGTTCTTTTAAATTGTCGCAGAAACTTGCCATACACATATGATGCAATGCGATCAATTAATGAACTGATTCGCAGCAACATGCTGCCAGGTTCACTTATAAAGGGCTCATTTAAATTCTGGGGTCTTCCATTTACACTGTACCAGAGTGGTTTTGATTTTGACGAACATCCTATGACTGACAGGCGTAAAGCTACTATTTATGCTAGTCTACTTGGTTACACTAGTATGGATGTAGTTAAGCGTTTTTCGTAGT